>WAAB01010962.1:401905-414110 GCA_013389865.1 Piaya cayana | reverse complement strand
TAGCATTAGGATATGTTCCAATCCAAGTCAAATATATTCTGTTTAATATTTTTCCACTTATATTTTGGGGGGATTTTAATGTTTGTCTTCACAGGTGTTCACAGAATGAACCATCACAGGTTCAGAAAATTCTTGAATATGTAACCAGTCGTTGAATATATGGCCTATGGTATTATCTTATTGCATCAATAAAGGGATTCTCCTTCTCATATATATAATTCAGAAAGGTATAACTGGTTTTCTTTTTTCCTGTGGTTGAATTATTTATTATTTTGCTCTGGTTTTTCCAAATTTCAGTTATTTATCTAGTCATCCTCACCTTCGTCATGCTGTTCAACACTTTTCTCAGGAACTGGAAGAATGGTAAGGTCATCTTATAGATATTGTGGACAGTCTCCTTCCTGACAAACTTTCTTGGCATGGCCATCATTATCAAACAGAGATGTAAAAATCATTTACTCTTAATGTCCATTCTCCCCCACTTCTGTACTCTCTTCAGGATGTTGTGATTTATAGATCGAATATGATTCATGAAAAGGATTTTTTAATGCTGCTGGTTGGATGGTTCTGCATAATTGAAATCTATTTATTTTTAGTTTAAATAGTGGCTATTTTGTAATGACTATAGACAATATGGGGGGGGGAAATGATAATGTTGTTTCTACCTTACTTGCTGGAATCCAGAATATTGTGGAGTATAATTCTATCCAGCTGGTTCTGAAAATGTCAAGTTTTGGTTGATTGAATTACTAGTAAATAATATTGAAATAAATCGCGTATTTCAAAGAAACTAAGAAGTCTTTTATGCCTTATTTGGTAAACAGTCTTAAGTCTCTGAAAGCTAGAATTAGATTCAGACTTAAAATAAATATGTAAGACTCCAACAGCATTTTTAATTATTTTAGATTTAGAATATGCTCAGAGCTCTCATGCCGATTCTTTTGTTTAGAGGACTAGCTCTAGCTTCATGCCTAACAGCTGTGGCATAGCTCTTCTGGTTTTCGCTAAACAAGGACAATGTAGAATTGATAGACAATACGTTAATATCCAGAAATAACTTTTCCTTGTTATTACATTGGGGTTTTGATTGAACTATATTAGGCAGACTTTTTAATATGTCTTTAAAAGTTTAATACATTTTAAATGATAAAAATCTGATCAAGTTGAGCCTATCGGTTTTCCTGAATCTGTGCCAGCTACATGAGCTGAATAATTCTATTTTGAGTTATTCCCAAATAAATACCTGGCAGCAGCATTTAGATTAAGTTGGATAAGCAGGACAGTGAAAGTGCTTTAGAAAGACACTAATGTATCACTCTTCAAAGCTCTATATCAAACTTATGTTTTATCTCACCAGAGAGCAGTGTGTGTGAAAGGATGAAAGACAGGAAAAAATGCCAGAAAATAAAACTTGGAATTTTTCACTCCCAAGTTTAGAATGTGAGGGAGGGAATACCTGAGATGGAGGATCTTTAGAGAAGTATATTTACATGACAATCTCATGACAAACCATCCTGATCTGCTTGGTTTGGTTTACATGGGTATGGGGAAGGACACCAGATTGTGTGCCCCTAATATGGATTTTCTGTTAAATTAGAGTAGTTCGGTTCACTTTAAATGAAAATCATTTCATTTGGGGGAAAAAAAAACAAGCCTTCATTTGTATTCTTTTTAAAGAACTGTGAGCCTTCTATTTGAATCAAACATTTCTTGAAATATTTTTGCATCCTATAGATCTGAAGTTTCTTTCTCATTGCTTCACAGTTTCTTCCCTCACATTTTTAAAAAATAAGTAAAATAATACACCTCTACCTAGTTATCCTTCCTTCCCTTTCCTTGTCAGGGTCATCTTTTTCCTTTCCATCAACTGATATATATATTGTTCATATGCAATAGTTAGATAAACTCTGTCTTTATAAGCTCCCGTTAAAAGAAACTTTTTGCAAAGGATAATATGAGGCAATAGCAGGATACTGCTCTGGGTCTCTGGAACTCAAGGGATTAACCTGTTGAAAACCTGCCTTACATAGCAAGAGTGTAGCCATGATAGTACAATTCTGCCCTCAGTAAATAAATACTGGTAGTTTCAACCAGTGTGGCCTTATCACCAGTATAGTTAATCTACAATGCAGAGGCACTGCCCAAAGATAATTGAGAGGTGACTTGAAATATATGTTCATTCTTTGTCACCATATGTGCATAAAGCTGACCTCACTGTGCATTGCTTTTGCAGAATATACGTGCTGGTCTCTAGTAGAACATGCAGCTCTTGAGTTTACTGAGCTTTGTAACTTTTACATGCATGAACTTTGGTGAAACATCACCACTATATCAAAGCTCATCACAAAAATATGCAATACTCATCACTGAACTCTGTCTTCAGTTATTGAGGTTGTTTGTAGTATGGATTTTAACTATGTCCCAAGTGCACAACTAGTATCATTAAGAGCCAGACTGGTTCTGGCTATGCTTACCAGTGTAGCACTCACATGAACTAATACAGTTGTTTGGCTTTCAGCACCATTGTGGTTAGCCTAGTTGCTGCTCAAGCTGGTTCCACACACAGACAGAGAAGGACACTGCAGAGGCAGGCTTTATCAGTGCAGAAGGGTTCTATGTGAGTCCAATTTGATTGCATTTAGCACTAGCAGGTCAGTCTCAGCACCAACCTTGTTGGACTTTGAGACGAGAGTCATTTTTCGAGAGACCTTTGTGCTCATCTTCCTCGGTCTTTAGGTTCCCAACAGGCTTATTTACCCAAGACCTCCATTATCTGACTTTCTAAGCCAGCCTTAGTCTGGGATTCTGCATAAAGTAATAAAGGGCAAGAAAAGGATCAATAAAAAAGAGTTGAAAATGCTCGTTAGAGTTTGCTGCCTCTTCGGCTGCTGAGAAATAGCATAGTCTCTGTGATTTTGCTACAGAGACAGATCAATGATGCTTAATCAATGTTCATTTCTATCAAAAGGGTGCATGAGAATATGATTATGTAGTGCATGTTGAATGGAACTTATTCTTTTTTTGACAGGACAAGAGGGAATGGCCTCAACAGGGTGTTCAGGGAGGTGGTTGAGTCACCATCCCTGGAGGTGTTTAAAAGATAGGTGGATGAGGTGCTGAGGGGCATGGTTTAGTGATTGATAGGAATGGTTGGACTCAATGATCCAGTGGGTCTTTTCCAACCTAGTGATTCTGTGATTCTGTGAAACCTTCCCTGGAGTACTAATGAAGAAGGACCAGAAGGGCTTCTGTGCAGCAGCTACTTCCAAGAAGCAATGTTAAGCAAGAGCTAACACTAAAAAGATCAGCTCAGCTTAAACTACCTCCATGTAGAGCTACTCAGAGACATCTACAACATGCGATCTACAACCTCTCTCTTGGATACCACAATTTCAAAGTTTTTCTCTCTATGAGTTGTATTAATGGAGCCCTTATTACTATAGATACTCAGAGGTCATTGCATGTATCAGTTCAAAAACGTCAGATTTGACATTTTTAAGGAGTATTTTGTAAATACTTCACAGTTCCTGTGTAAGGTAATGCAGTTTTTAAAATAAAACACTGAACTAGCAAAAGGAGTTAACCTGATTCCACTGAGGGAGAATCTGCCTGTGAGAAATCTCTACAGCAGACTGAAATCTAGCTGCTGTTAGTTTCTTTGCTGGAAGAAAACCAGACCATCATTTTGCCCACTTCCCAGAAGAGAGTATTTGTGGGTGTTCTCTTTTCCTTCTCACCAGTAACAGACGAAATCTTGCAATGAGACCTGACTGCTAGAAAGTGTCTCATCTCAAGCAAACTATTATAACGGAAAACACTGGCATCAGCCCAATATCTCTGTTGTTTCTCTTGCACTCTTCCTGTGGTGCAACCTAAATAAAGAGTTCATTGCATATTTCTTGGAACAAGAAATACTGCAAGAATTACTAAATCTAGCTCTAACAATCTGCTGGATTATTTTGCTTGCTTAGGAACTTCTATATCCTGACCTCTAATTACCTTTCTCCTGTGTAAATATGGGTAAGAGAAAAAATGTTTACAAATACTGAGTTCTCCAGGAACACGTGGAGTGAAGATGATGGGAAATGGCTTCTCGTACTTGTACTTGTGTGTTCCAAAATAAAGTATTCCTCTATTTTGGGAAAGAGACATATATTATGTATATTATGTATATTATTCCTTTATCCCACAGGACAGGGAGCCAGCAGAGACCCTACAGCACTGTGATCTTGAGTGCTAAAGGAAATCTGAATTCATTTTGTAACAATCATTATAGCAACTGCATATGCAACATTAGCACGTATATGTGTCCTGTCCCTGTCTCTGGAAAGTTATAAATCCATTAAGAAAAAACACACAACAAAGTGGGTTTCTACTCCATCTATAATTTATTCTGCATCCTACAGGTAGAAAAGGCCAACTTCAAAGGATCATTGCTATTAATCCTTAGGAAATTGTTCACTTTCAGCTCTAGTGGTACTGCCCTTTGTTGCTTATCACTGTCTGCCATCTGGAGGTTACTACCTCTACAGGTTCCTCCAAAAGCAAGTGTAAGAGCGCTCCCTACTCCACTGGCAAAGTCAAGTAGGTTAGCTGAAACCACCTTCACTGATGGATTAAACTGAACTGGTCCACTTTTCCTGAAATTATAAAGAATTAATTACTTCTCTGTATTAGCAGCCTTAGGAGGATGTGACACTATTTTCATCTACTCCAATGTCACAAATTTATCTTTCTAGGTACTTTGATACAACCTTATATCTCCATTCATGCAGCCTGTGTTCTGAAAAATTGCAATGATTAGCAAGTCAGCAGATAGTGGAGGGGTTTTTTTTCCCCATAAAAATGAATGTAATAGAAGGGAGTTGCATACAAGGACTTCAATACAGTTTACATTAATAGGCAAAATGTACATGGTGTGGAAGATAAAGTCAGAAGCAGAATCATCAGCTGGAGGAGATGCTGGCTTTTGGTAGCTGAGATGTTTCTGTATGATAACCTCCTTTTTCCATCTTTCATCCTTGATAGATAACTCAAGTTCACTCAGTTCAAGAGAGACAATGACAAATTGTAACCATTCAGAAACAGGCAGCAAGAAGGCAGAAAATATTAAGGTCAGGCTTCCAACCTTATAAAAGTGGCTAAGTTTGAAATATTCAAAGGCACAACCACTAGCCCCCAGAAAGCCAGCATCTCCTCCAGTTGACACACCTGATGATCTCAGTACCTCCTTTTGAGTAGTTATGCTTTCATCACTGTCATCATCTTCCTTACATGAATTGAGGACATTAAAGCATGAAGGATGGAAAAATGAATTTGGAAATGATGGTGAGCAGGGAAGGCTGATAAACAATTAGTGATATAACTCTGAAAGGACAGCTAAAAAAGCAACAGTGCAAGGTGTTGCTGTGGTATACATTGAGAGAGACAATGACAACTCAAGATTGATGATGGTGATGGTAAGGTTGAGTGTTTATGGGTAAGAATCAGAGGGAAGGCCAGCAAGGCAGATATTATGGTGGGAGTCTATTATAGAACATCCTACCAGGATGAAAAGGCAGATGAAAAAATGCTATAAGCAGATGGGAGAAGTCTCATAATTACTAGCCCTTGTTCTTGTGGAGGACTTCAACTTACCAGATGTCTGCTGGAAATACAATACTGTGGGGAGGAAACAGTCCAGGAGATTGCCGGAGTGTGTGCAAGATAACTTCCTGACTCAGCCGGTAAGGGAGCCAAATAGGGAAGGCTGGACCTCTTGTTTGCAAACAAAAAAGGACTTGTGGATGATGTGACAGTTTGAGTCAGTCTTGCCACAGTGACCATGAAATTATGGAGTTTTCAATTCTTGGATGAGTGAGGAGGAGGGTTAGTAGAACTACCACACTGGACTTCCAGAGGGCAAACTGTGGCCTGTTCAGGACACTGGTTGAGAGATTCCCTAGGGAGGCACTTGTGAAGGGGAAAGGAATCCAGGAAGGCTGCACATTCTTCAAGAAGGAAATCTTAAAATGAGCAGGCTGTTCCAAAGTGCTGAAAGATGAGCCAGTGGGGAAGAAAACCAGCCTGGCTGAACAGGGAGCTTTGGTTGGAACTCAGGGAAATAAAAAGATCGTTCATGAACTTTGGAAGAATGGGCAGGCAACTCAAGAGGACTACAAGGATGTTGTGAGGTTATGAAGGGCAAAAATTATAAAGGCCAAAGCCCAACTAGAACTTAATGTGGCTACTGCCATAAAAGATAATGAAAAATATTTATATAAATATATTAGCAACAAAAAAAAAGTGCTAAGTCTTCAGCCTTTATTGGATGCACAAGGCAACATAGTGCCAAAAGATGAGGAAAAGGCTGAGGTACCTAATGTCTTCTTTGCCTCAGTCTTTAATGGTAAGAACAGTTGTTCTCGAAGTACCAAGTCCCCTGAGCTGGAAGACAGGAACAGGGAACAGAATGCCTCCCCCACCTTAATCCAAAGAAAAATGGTTAGTGACCCACTACAGCAGTGTGTGCTGACACGCACAAGTCTATGCGGTTGATGGGATCTCCCAAAGGCTATTGAGGGAGCAGGTAGAAATTGTCATAAAGCCTTTTCCCACTATTTACCAGCAAATGTGTCTAAACAGGGAGGTCAGAGTTGACTGGAGGTTNATTCTTCAAGAAGGAAATCTTAAAATGAGCAGGCTGTTCCAAAGTGCTGAAAGATGAGCCAGTGGGGAAGAAAACCAGCCTGGCTGAACAGGGAGCTTTGGTTGGAACTCAGGGAAATAAAAAGATCGTTCATGAACTTTGGAAGAATGGGCAGGCAACTCAAGAGGACTACAAGGATGTTGTGAGGTTATGAAGGGCAAAAATTATAAAGGCCAAAGCCCAACTAGAACTTAATGTGGCTACTGCCATAAAAGATAATGAAAAATATTTATATAAATATATTAGCAACAAAAAAAAAGTGCTAAGTCTTCAGCCTTTATTGGATGCACAAGGCAACATAGTGCCAAAAGATGAGGAAAAGGCTGAGGTACCTAATGTCTTCTTTGCCTCAGTCTTTAATGGTAAGAACAGTTGTTCTCGAAGTACAAAGTCCCCTGAGCTGGAAGACAGGAACAGGGAACAGAATGCCTCCTCCACCTTAATCCAAAGGAAAATGGTTAGTGACCCACTACAGCAGTGTGTGCTGACACGCACAAGTCTATGCGGCTGATGGGATCTCCCAAAGGCTATTGAGGGAGCAGGTAGAAATTGTCATAAAGCCTTTTTCCACTATTTACCAGCAAACGCGTCTAAACAGGGAGGTCAGAGTTGACTGGAGGTTAGAAAAGGTGATGCCTATCTACAAGAAGGGTCAGAAGGAGGGTCCGGGAAACTACAAGTCTGTCAGTCTGCCCTTGGTTCTGGGGAAGGTCATGGAGCATCATCTTTAGTGCCATCACACAATACATACAGGACAGGCAGGTGATCAGGCCCAGTCAATGTGGGTTTAGAAAAGGCAGGTCTTGATTGACTAATCTGATCTCCTCCTATGACAAGGTGATTTGCTTAGTGGGTGAGGGAAAGCCTTGGATGTTGTCTACCTAGACTTCAATAAAGTGTTTGATAGCATTTCCCACGGCATTCTCCCGGTGAAAATGGCTGCTCGTGGCTTGGATGGGCATATACTTCACTGGGTAAAAGTCTCATTGGATGGCTGGGCCTGAAGAGTTGTGGTGAACTGAGTTAAATCTAGAAATGGCCAGTCACAAATGGTATTCCCTGGGTCTCAGTATTGGGGCCAGGGCTGCTTAATCTCTTTATCAATGATTTGGACAAGGGGCTCAAGAGCACCCTCAGGAATTTTGCAGATGACACCAAATTGGGTGATAGTGCTGATCTGCTTGAAGGCTCTGCAGATCTGGACAGGCTGGATCAATGGGCCAAGGCAAATTGTATGAGATTTAATAAGGCTAAAGGGCAAGTCCTGCACTTGGATCATAACCCCATGTAATGTTACAGGCTTGAGGACAACTGGCTGGAAAGCTGCCTGGTAGGGAAGAAACTGGGGGTGTTGGTCAGCAGCCAGCCTAATATAAGCCAGCAGTGTGCCCAGCTGGACAAGGAGGCCAACATCATCCTGGCTTATATCAGAAATGGTGCAGCCAGCAGAAGTAGGAAGAGATCATCCCCCTGTATTCAGTGCTGGTGAGACCCCACCTCAAAAACTGAGTTTAGTTCTGGGCCCCTCACTACAAGAAAGATATGGAGGTGCTGGAGTATGTCCAAAGAAGGACAACAAAGTTGGTGAAGGGTCTGAAGCACAAGTCTGATGAGAAGGAGCTGAGAGAACTTGGGTTGTTTAGTCTGGAGAAAGGAAGACTTGGGAAGACGTTATTGCTCTCCACAACTACCTCAAACGAGGTTGTAGTGAAGTGGGTGTCAGTCTCTTCTCCCAAGAAAAAGGAGAAAATGGCTTCAAGTTGTGCCAGGGAGGTTTAGAATGCATATTAGGAAAAATTAGTTCACTAAAATGATTGTCAAGTGTTGGAACAGGCTGCCCAGGGAAGTGGTTCACTTACCATCCCTGAAAGTATTTAAAAGATATGTAGATTTGGCACTTAGGTACATGGTTTAGTGGTGGACTTGATGACTTTAAAGATCCTTTCCAACATAAATGATCCTATGATTCTACAATTCTCTGAAATGGCATGAGACATTCTGGTGTTGGTCTGCATTCAGCAAAAAGTCAAAATCTTCCCTGATAATAACTTTGGTGGGAAGTTTGTGCCTATCTAAGCTCTCCATAATGTACTAACACAAGAGTTTATACCATGGAAGTCACGTTCTTCCTTCACTAACCCTTAGAATAAGTAGTAGCATCATTACATCTTTATTCAGAGGCACTCTGGCCTCCTTCGGTGCATCAGATGAGCAATGCTTACTTAATGAACAATTCAATATTGTTTTCCCTTTGTTATTCAGTGTGTGGCCCTCAAGTTGATTTATTACGTATTGTTCTGAACATGGAGCTATGAATCCTCTTAGGAGTTTTCCCTCACTACAGCGCATACATGTGTCAATTAGCAAGTTACTTACTGTAGTTACAGAAGAGGGGCTTCTCCACACAGCAAGTACATTTCAAAATACCTGCTGATTTTGATTGCCTAATCTGAGTCATTCTGGATTTGGTTTGTTCAAAGTACTTGCCATGAATTGCCCTACATATGTGAAAATGCAAATCCCATTGCTCTTACTGTGAGTTCTCTAGACTTTTGCAAGTAATAGCCTGAGATGTCTGGCCAGGCACATAGAAAATTAGGAAATATACAGTTGCAACCATTTAACACAGTGGAATTAAGTTCTTCATGGTAGTATGAACTGAAACCTATTTTGTCTCCCAGCATCCCCATATCTTATTCATTGTCAGTAAACTTCAGCAGTAAAACACATGCTGACACTGAATACAGAAGTGTCCTTACCTATACAAACTCTGTTCATTCCTAGAGGCAAGGCCTATGAACAGACTAGAGGCATGAGAAGTCACAGGGAAAAGGGGCAAGATGCCACACAGCATAAATCTGAGGTCCCTTGGACACACAATGGCAAGCCGCTGCACATAGTCATGTAATGAAGACTGACACAATTCAAAGGACATTGAGATCAGCTTATATTTGTGAGGTGACTGTGCATAACATGATCGGTCTCCCTAGGATGGGAAGTTAAAGCTACAAGTTAAAGCATTTGTGAGAAGTCCACCTCCAGACAGAAGTTTCAGGGAGGATGCAGTCATCTCAGGCTGCAAAGAGTACTCAGTGTTCCTACATGAGACCACAGCTGGAGCAAGAGCAGCATGACCTTCTTGAAGTGGGTCCTGGTCAATTCACCAGTTGAATAACTAGTTAAAGAGACAAAGGAGTTGACCATACAGTAACATCAGAAAGTATGAAGAGAGGATAGAACCTTTGCAAAGATTGATGAGCTCAAGCCCTTCAGTGTACAAAGGGAGGAAAAGGCATAAGCTGTGTTTCTGGTGGAAGACAGGATAGCTACTGACGACTTTCAGAGCAAGGCAGAGCTCTTTTTCCCACTGCAGCTGTTCAGTTGGAAAGTAATGACAGGGTCCTGACAAGAGAAGGAGTAAGCCCTGACAGAAGAGATGTCTGGGCAAGCGATGCCTGGCTGACAGATGGGGACCAGGCTAAAAATGGTATCAGTGGATGATAGTGCTTGGAGACTGCTGTCTGTGGGAGACAGAAGCACCCATTGTCCCTGTCTGTGGCACAGAAGTTCTATATGATCTTTAAGGTCCCTTCCAATTCTAACTATTCTATGATTCTATGATTTCTTGCATATAGTTGCTGTCTCAAAAGGGTCACTGCTTGCCCAGAATGAGAAATGCCAAGGAAAAACAGGATCCTTCTGAAAGAGTGGAGCAAGGGCATATTTGCCAAAAGACCTACTAACCTAGTGGAATGGGCTTTAAATTAGATTTAAGAAGCATTTCTTCAGAAAAGGATGTGAGGACCGTGGTGGACATAAGCCCACCAATGTGTTCTTGCAGTGATGAAGGCTAACTGACATATGTTAGCTAGGGCATGGCAAGTAGACTGAAGAAAGGGATTATTTCACTCTACCGAGCACTGACAAAACTGCATATGGAGTACTGTGTCCAGTTTGAGGTCTCCCAAGAGGTATATTAGGAAAACTGAAAAAATCTAGAGGCCTACTAAGGAATTCAAGGCATGGGGTGGGGGGGGGTGCAGGGTGCAGGAGTTGAGGGTGGGTACATATATGATGAGAGACTGAAAGAAATAGGTTTGTTTAGCACAGAGAAAAGAAAGCTAAATGAGAAGAGATATGGGACTATAATTGCAATCTTGAAGTATTTAAGTGGAGGTTAGAGAGAAGAGGGAACTAGACTCCATCATCATGGAGGCAAATAGCAAAAGGAACAAGAGACAACTGCCATAAACTGCAAGAAGGAAAGCTAGTTACATAGAGTAATTGGGTATCGTGGAGAAAGGCTGCAGTGTCTCCATCCCTGGAGAGTTTCAAAACTCAAGGGACAAGGTTCTGAGCAGCCAGACCTAACTTTGAAGTTACTGTACTTTAAGCAGGTGATTGACTTCAAGACCTTCCTTCCAATCTATTTTTTCCATGACTCATCTCTATTAGTTATCCAAATTCTCATTTACTTTAAAATTAGCTCCTTGTCACTACAAAGCACAGCTTTCTGTTCACATAAATCACATTTCATTGTTGCTCTGAGGCTAGAGATAAAGTTGTACTATATGGCATTTCACTAAGAATGTTTATCAGCTCTTGGTGCTTCGCCAGGGATCATAGACAAATTCTGTGGTAGAACTAGAGCCCCCATATCACCCAGTGCAGTTATCCACATTCAACAGCAGATAATGGCAAAGACATTTTCTGAATACATTAACCAGGTCTACCTCATTCTCTCTTTGCATGTCACTATGCTAGGAATAAATCACTGAAACTGAGCATGGTTTTATTACCTTGACAAAGTTCCCATAACTGCTTTCACATTTTTTGCCTAATGCACATCTTTCATCAGCAACAGACTGTGCAAAGGTAGTTCCTGCCCTGCAAGTGGGTCTGCAGAAAGAAGGACACGTTTGCAGTTCTTCCATCAATCACATTACAAATAAGGATCATCTATTACCCAGAGCAAAAAGTTTCTGGGTCACTTAGCATGGGAATATTGCTGGCTGTAAAAAAGAGTTCTCTCATGTACTGAAGTCAGAAATAAAATGAGGTTGTATGGGACTTCTAACAGGCTTTTTTTACAGTCTCTGCAAGAGCTTTGCTAAGGGTCAGTTACAACATCACAGGGGCAGTTACCATAGAATCACAGAATCATAGAATCACCAGGTTGGAAGAGATCCACTGGATCATCAAGTCCAACCATTCCTATCAAACACTAAACCATGCCCCTCAGGACCTTGTCTACCCGTGCCTTAAACACCTCCAGGGAAGTGTACCTCAACCACCTCCCTGGGCAGCCTGTTCCAATGCCCAGTGACCCTTTGTGTGAAAAACTTCCTCCTAATGTCTAGCCTAAATATCCCCTGGCAGAGCTTGAGGCCATTCCCTCTTGTCCTGTCCCCTGACACTTGGGAGAAGAGGCCAGCTCCCTCCTCTCCACAACCTCCCTTCAGGTAGTTGTAGAGAGCAATGAGGTCTCCCCTCAGCTTCCTCTTCTCCAGGCTAAAC
>WAAB01010962.1:131628-401862 GCA_013389865.1 Piaya cayana | reverse complement strand
GGGTTGTTGTGCCCTAAGTGCAGGACCCGGCATTTGGCCGTGTTAAACCTCATGCCATTGGACTCAGCCCAGCGGTCCAGCCTGTTCAGATCCCTTTGCAGAGCCTCCCTACCCTCCAGGAGATCCACACTTCCACCCAGCTTAGTGTCGTCTGCAAACTTGCTAAGGGTACACTCAATGCCTTCATCCAGGTCATAGATGAAGACATTGAACAGGGCTGGACCCCATGAAGTACTGTCAGCTTGGTTCCACACAAGACCATGTTTGTGGTTCCCAACTTGCTTCACTAGGTATTCTGCAATATCTGTGATCATAGCCACTGCTGGGATCTTATTTTTTTTCCTGGGTAAAAAGCCATTGAGGCTGGGAGCATCCACCAGAGACAATGTGGTCTAAACAGTTTTGCAGGGACAGTGCAGAAAGCTGGGGGTTTTTTGAAATCTGTAGTTTTCTCTTAGTCTTGACAGCATGTGAGACAATCTCAATACATTTTGTTACAGGATTGACTGGAAAGGTGCTGTTCCACAGTGCAGCTACCTTAGTTCAGGTGAGACAGCAGAGTAGAGGAGGTTCAGTTCCTTGACAGCTCATAATGTTGGTTTTAATCTATTCGATTTTAACATAGATGCATTCCAGCTTTTCCAGGTAGGGCAGTTACTGTTGTGAGTCTTTGAAATGAGACATTTCTGTAAGGTTGTATGAGGGAAAAATGAAAGCAAAAGTAACTTCACACCTTTATTACAATATGGTCTACATTATGGAAATACTTAAGCATGACATAAAACTAATTGAGGGTTATTTTTACTGAATGTGACTTTTGCACTCTGCAATTAATTTTCTCAAGGAAAAGAAGAATTTCAGGCATTGATCTATCCTAAACTATCGACAAGCACACCAGGAAACAACAGTGTTGGCTATGTCAGGGTGTGTACATACAACTTTGCTGGTAAGTGCTTTTCTGAAATACTACTCAAGTAAATGACTGACAAAACAGACATTACACCATAAATACAGTACCAAAAGGGAGCATGTGTGACTGGCACTTGTCAATGCCAGTAATTCAGAAAATCATTAATGCACAGATATTAGAGGATGCACCATGAGACTATCACAGTGATTTTGTATATGTAATGTATGTACAGGTGCAGATTTATTCTGAGATAAGGAATTTTAGCATTCCATTAGCCACTAATGTGTAATAAAATGCCCTGGTAGGCAGTCATTTGGACTATGAGCACTGCAATTCTTTAGGCTTTCAACCATAAGAATTTGGTAAGAAATCTCAGTAGTTTTCAGGTGGATATAAAGATCTGTTGTCAATTTAGATGCTTTCTCACAGCTGTAGGCCTTTAGTGGAAAACCCTAAGATCGTTTCTTTGTCTAAAAACTCATTCATTAGATTTGTTTTGGCTCCATCTAGAGATTCATTTACAAATTGACTGTAGTACAGTTATCTGCCTTGTCCCTACAGGCTGCGTGTAAGAGACCAAGAGGTATGTCAGGTTGAGTACCTATAACTATTTTTAATGCCTAGGTTACTACTGGTTCTAAACCTGTTTTTCCCAGCCATTCCTAGAACGTGGACCCCATGAAGCATGCATATGCTTAAAAGGGATGCTTTTTATCTAACTGAACTTTCAGAAAGTGACCAAAACTTCCTGTAGAGGTTATAACTTGACATGTGCTCCAATATGTCCTATTTTATAGGTATTCAACAGCATCCAAAGCCACAAATTCACTTCAGTAATGGTACTTCACTTGTGAAGGCTCCAGCTGCATAACGGATGGCTTTTGGAGTGGGGACTATTTTCTCTTCCCAACCAAAACCTGCTCTAGATGAAATTTTAATGAAAATTTGCGTAATCTAATAGCAGAATTGTTGGATCTCAGTCTAAGCACAATTGCTTGAAATAAAATAGTTTCAAGACACTAGAGTAATTGCCTCTTCGTAGCCTTCAGCTGCATGTAGCTTTATAAAAGGATGTTACCAGGAGGAACATTTCCACAGCATGTTAGCACAGAAGCCTTTCTCTCCAACAGAGCTGTCAGCACCATTAACTTCAGTACCTCAACAGGATCCTGAACATCTTAAACCTACTCTTAGTACTTCTGTACAACAAATACACAGGTTTAAGTTCAGCACTTCAAGAGGAGATGGCACAGATTGTTAAGTAATGGAAAAACTTGGAAAAAAATAATCTGTGGAGGGAGTATTTTCATCATCCTGATTCCCAGATGAAGAAGAGTCTTGCTTTTCCTCAGTATCAGGGGACAGGACAAGGGGGAATGGCCTCAAGCTCCAGCAGGGGAAGTTCAGGCTGGACATCAGAAAAAAGTTTTTCATAGAAATGGTCATTGGACATTGGCACAGGCTTCCCAGGGAGGTGGCTGATTCACCATCCCTGGAGGTATTTAAAAGATGAGGGGATGAGGTGCTGAGGGACATGGTTTAGTGGCAGATAGGAATGGTTGGACTAGATGATCCTGGAGGTCTTTTCCAATCTAGTGATTCTGTGATTCTCTGCCTTTTCCTACAGACTTCCTTCCATTTACCAAGGGGACCAACTGTTACCCACACATAATTATCTGTATTGTTATAGCACGTCATATAAAAAAAAAAAAAAGAAAAAAAAAGTCTTCATTATTTTTTCAGAAGTGACAGCTTGTCATGAAAAAAAATATATTCACTATATTCACAAAAGCTCAGCTTCTGAGCAAAAGTTGAGACAAGTTTACTGCTGTTGCAATAACTTGAATCAGGAACACTCAGGTTGAAAACATGGTAAGAAACTAAATACTACAACCAAGATTTGCACTCTAAAAAGCATAATTCAGGCAGAAATAGCCCCTTCAGCTCAAGGACACATATTTTGTGGTATCTAAATTCTAAAAAAGAAAGAGACAAGGGAAGGAATGACACCAATAGTAATCCAGGCACTTAACAAGAAGTACATTTAAATCTAAAATCAATGTTTTTAATGTAACTTGGTTCACTGAGATTATATTTTATAGATCATATATATGTGCCATCACTCAATTTACAAGGTCCACTAATTTTATAGTTTCCTCAGTACAACAGTCTTCCAGAAAGTGCTAGTTCAGCATCCAGAAAAAAACTGCAAATTTACCTCAGTCTTGGCTTGCTACTCCAACATAACTGATTAGTAATCTAGATTACTTGCACAGCAGAGCATCAATGGCCTTGGTGAAAAGAAGCATGTTAAAGGGAAGGCATAAAAATTAAAGTGTTACTCCATTCCTGTTCATTGTTGGTTTTTTTTCACAGTTTAAGTTTCCACAGAAACCAGGGGTAAAAACTGTAAGAAAACAAGCCAGTTTAGATAAAAAGAAGCAAGTATTGAGTTTCAAAAGAAGGCCTTGCTTATTCGAATACGTGAAAAAAAGCAGACCTAGGAGTAGTCCAAGGACTACTGGTCCAGCCCCACCCTCACTCCAGCTGCAAACTCTGCTGGCTCAAACCTGGCTCTAGATCCAGTTCTCCTCACAGATAGGTACCTGAACTGGTATTTAAAGCCTGCCTGAAAGCTTAGTTCTGTAGCAGTATGGGAGTAAAAATTATCCCTTAAATTCTCCTACTGTGACTGTCCAGAGTAATGAACATTTTGGCAGGGCAAAGGATTTCTGTGTTTGTACCAAGTCTAAATTTATTTAACATCCACAGTAGATGCAAAAGATACTTAAGCCAGCAGGATAACTCAGACCATATGGAACACTCAGTTCAAAAGAAAACAGTCATTGTTCAGAAAAGATTCATGTTCAAGAAGACTAAATCCAGGACAGGATTTTGGACAGAATCAACCCTGCCTGCAAGGATGGTTCAGCTGGGGAGCTGCCACAAGTGAGATAGCAATCGAAGTTTTATAATTGTAGTTTCTCAGGTACATCTACACACACTTATGATCATAGCAACCTGTCTTCAAAGCCGTTCCTGGTCAAAATGTATTGGCTGGCACAAATTCCATTCGACACCACAGCCATCAGCTCCTTGACACCACTCAGAGGCTTCACTNCAGGGAGGTTGGTTGAGTCACCATCCCTGGAGGTATTTAAGAGATGGGTGGACAAGGTGCTGAGGGGCATGGTTTAGTGTTTGATAGGAATGGATGGACTCAATGATCCGGTGGGTCTTTTCCAACCTAGTGATTCTGTGAAGAAGAATGCTGTCACACAAAGGCTTTAGAAATGGAAGCTGTCGAACAGTAGTTAGAAATGCTTACATTTGGGAAAGTCAGAGATTGCAATCCAACAGAGAGAAAAGAAAGCCAGATGTTAGGACAAAGCAGCTAGAAGGCAGTTCACTTAGCTCTTCATCATCAAATGTTGGAAACAAGCTATCCTGGAAGCAGTACTCAAAATACATATTCTCTGGAGTCATTCACCTCATTCTACACTGAGCCAGCTAATTTTTAGGTTTACACATCAAGTAAAACAAAGCAAATAAAAGGATTAAAGGAATATTGTGGGCTTTTTCCTAGGACTCTTGTCTACCAAGTTTCACATCCTCAAAAGACTTACCCTTACTTTCTCCTTTCACAAAAATGCATTTCAGTAGTAGGAAGGAATAGGAAAAGTCAAGTTAAAAAATAAGAAGCTAAGATTATAAAATTAAGGCGGGGGAAGCGCCACTATTACAGCCTGCTAGGTAAACTTGTCTTACAGTTCGGTTGCGTCAAATAAAACCTGGCAAAAGAAGTTAAAGGGAAAACCAAGAAATCTACCTGTTTTTCAAACTAAAATTAGATACTTCGAGCCTTCATTGCATCCCATTTTCCTGCTTGTCTTGGCTCACTACATCTTACATCTTTCTGTCTCAGAAGCCATGTTATAATGTGTGATACACAGTACTAGCATCAAAATGTTAAATATGCATCATGCTGAAATCATTAGGTAGTACTGTGGTATTCTATAAAGGGGATGTTCAGAGAGATGAGGACTTGAAAACTTCAATTGGATTTTATTGTGCAATAAAAAAAAGAGCATAACAGATGTCATGAGATATGGCAGAGTGCGGTAATCCTTGCACAGCTCCTAACAAAGTTCAGTAGGAGTGGAAATGTGCCACGGGTAGAGCTTCATGACACTGCTGCAGGGCATAGAAGACATTAACCAGCAGACAGCCAGTGTTCCAGGCAGACTCCAAAGACTAGTTGAACAGAACATCTCTGACTGCCATAGCAACACGGGATGGGAAACATGTAAAGCATGTAGCATGCTGGCTAGTTAAACTGGATTTACAGTCTCTCTGCACTGCCAAAAGAATGCTAAGCAAGACAAGTAGTACTGTTGCTTCCACCTCCCTCAGTTTCCTTTTCCTCTGCTACCCTACCGCTACCCTAGATTTTACTTCACATCTGGCTTCTTCCCCATATACACCCCATGGCCCTATGAATGTACACTCCTTTATTTTTCATTGTTCTCCAACCAAGTACCCACTTATTTCATAATGGAAGATGCTTGGTGCAATGAGTTTATATGAAGAAATACTCAGCAGATAAAAAACTGCTTTGGTGGAGTTTTTTATCTTTACAAAAATAATTCAGGGAAAATTGCTTACTGCTCTGAGCTTTAAAACTTTGCTCTTATTTGCAACATGACCAAGGCCACAAGTACTTCTTGTGTTTATGGATAAAGCTAGAAATGGCTGGTGTAATCACCTATAGTCATAGGTGAAAAACAGTAGAAAACAGTAGAAGCTTAGTGTAGAAAACTGTTTCCAAATATCCTTGTTCTTTCTTAGCACTCATAATTCATGAGCTCAGTACTTGATTTTTCAGGCTCTTCAGTCATGAAATTTGCACCATGTAAAAGCCTACTTATATCTAAAACCATATTTAGTGAGGGCAAAGGTATTTGGGGGTTGGAATACTCTGGTACAGTACAAGAATGACAAGCATGGAAAGACAAGTATGTAAAATAAGCATGGGAAGTTCACCAGAGACATGAAACAATCACATTGAAGGTCCCTGAAGACAAAGAAATTCCCACTACAACTTAAACCTGATTGAACAAGTTGAGGCGAACATTTTGCCTGGGATTTGTGAGACTTAAAATTTTGTTCCTTTCTAAGCTCAATTTTTTTTTAAATTTCTAGTGCTATCTGCCCTGCAGTTTCCTAATCTAAGCTAAAACCATAAACTTCTCCCTGCCTTGGGTTTTGACACAGCTTTAGTAAGAAGCAACGTACAGAAATTTTCTCACCAAGAGTTCTGTAGAAAGGATGGTCTTCCGGAAACAAGATCAACAGAACAGTTTGAACAAAACAAGCACCTAGATTCCAAAGCGTGAACAAACTAGTGGTTGCATGAAGCAGTGACACCACACTGCTCAGTGAGCCATACTTCATTCTCTGAAAACCACGTTAGTTGCAGTCCTCAGAAGATTCCAAACAGGCAGAAGCAGCAAAGTCCATAAAGGGGATGTTAAGTCCTACCATCTCTCTGCTGAGCACTATTTATGCAAAGGCTTAGGTGACTTGCCACTTTGTGTGGTGCTTTAGTCAAAGTTCCCTTGAGAAACATCATTGCTGTTCTACGTTTCACTCTGGGTGGCCAGACATTTTAAAACAAGGCTCTAATTTGTATGCCTCGAGTACTTGGAAAGACTTTATTTAGTAACTTCTGCTGAGTAATGAGACTGCCCCTCAACAAATCTCTTAGTAGAGCATATGATTTAGAGGAAAAAAAGCAAACCCAAACCTCAATTTAGAAATGACCACTGACAAAGAATTTGGCACAGCACTGGTTAACCGTCCCAGTGCCTAATTATCTCCCATTAAAATTGTTTGCTTAAAGCCAGTTTATCTGGCTTAAATTTCAAGACGTTTCATCCTATTATAGCTTTGTGAGATCAAAGAATTATTATCAAACTACTTTTCTCCATGGAGGCAATTATAGGTAGATACTCATTTCATAACCATATCTGCCTTTAAACTGAATTAATTACATTCTCCAAGTATCAGAAGACACGTGCTTGATTTTTGGCACAAGAACTGGATACATTTGTTACTAGCGTAAGCACTACTGGAACAAAAGTAGTACTACCTCCCCCATACCATTTGATATTGCCTTTTTAATGTGTCCAAGAATTGCATTTCACCAAGTGGGAGCTTATATTCAGCTGACTATCCATCATGTCTCTTAACTTTCTCTTGAAACACCAATTCTTGGGATTGGGACAGGCTCCCATTCCCTTTCCAGATGTATGACTTTACAGTTGGTGATAGCAGATCAGGCTGTATGAGCTGGACACTAGCAAAGAAAGGAACATCCGTTAACTACAAAGCCTATAAAAGCCTTAGCATGCCTGAAAAATATGTGAGGTGTTAAGTGCTTCAAACACTCTCCTGTTGCTTCTCCAATAGCTATTAGGTCAAGTTTCTGGCTTCAGTTCTGAGGAAAAAAAGGAAGATATTGGTCTTTCTTAAAAAGGGCAAGAGTTCATAGAAATTTTATTCCAGAATGTGTCAGCAGCTGGCAGTTATGGACAGTAAGAAAGTAATAGCATGTTTGCAAGAACCTGAACTTTATCACAGAATGTTGACAAGGGATCCACATTATTTATTGTTTAGGGATCAAATTTTTGTCTTTGTCAGCTTTATTTTTAACTGAAATTACCTCAAATGCTTCAAAATGTACTGTTCATGCATTGAATATGTGAATTGTCTCACTTCCAGTGCAAATTCTGACCCTAAGAGATCGTGAGCTGTTTCTGTAATTGTCTACTATGGGACATGCCTGAAGAGCAATACGAGAAATCCTGAAAGCTATGCTAGTATAAGAGGTGACCAACTATGTAGCATTACCAGCATAAAAACAGCAAGGCTTTAATTAGTTCCACATTCGGAATTAGCATTTTGCAGTTGTTATCTGAAAGTGCATTTCAGATGCAGGTAAGAAAAAACAGCTGCTCAATTACCATGAAAACCAAACTTTCTCATCACTCATTCTTTACTGCATGTATTCCTTGAAACAAAACTGGGGACTTACAGGGCATTAAGAGGCAAAGAAGGTCCTACAGCACAGATTCTCTGTATCAATCATACAAAGCTTGCTATCCTCTTGCATGGAATAATTTTATCCACAAAATGCTTTTCTGTATACACTGTAAACATGTGTATGAGCCAAAGGGAAATAACTGCAAACCTTGCAGCAAACTAACAGAACTCCTTTAACAGTTGAAAATATGATACTGAAGTCAATATTTATGTACATATCCCAGTTCGTCCACCCCAAATCTGAATTTCATTGCCCTTTGGTGCAATGTTAAGCTGAAAGGAGTCAGACTGTACTTGTACAAGATCAAGACAAGAACTGGGGTTTCTTATTTATTAAGTGAAGTAATTATTATACTTTTTACCTTCTCATAAAGCAACTTAGTGAAAATATTTTTCCTTGTAAATCACACTGCTTCTTCCTTTACTAAGATACCTAACAAATGGTAGTTCTATGGCTTTCACCTCAAGCACTCACACTTATTTAGTGCAGTAATTAGCTTAAATGGAAACCAGTGTTGGTATTTTAGTAGACAGTTCGTTACTAGATTCTGGAGATAATTCACAATAGGGGAATTGTCAATTCAGGTTATAGAACTCAGTTGTTCAAGTATCTGGGAATACAAACCCACCTGACACTCAGCTCTTTTGCCAGTGTCCAAACATTGACAAGCAAAAGTACATCACTCTCTTCAGTTAACCCACCATCATGATTTCCAAAGTCATTTAAAAACAAAACTACTTTTGACAAGTTTTAATAAACTACCACTGCTGTTAAAAGGTTTAGCTTAAACAAAAGTACAGAACAAAGCTTTTACACAAATTGGAATAAAGCCCAATCTATGCCAATGATTTCTGAATGGATGTAATTCATTGGTGAAGTACGTAAAAACATACAACTTGCCTGTAATTGGGAAAACCATTTCAGTCAGAGTAAATGTGACTTGTCAATCTGTTGTGCCAAATATCTCATCAGGCTAAGACTCCTTCAGCAAAGCACTGGCAGGATAAAAAGCCAGTCTGAACGCAAGCCAAGTTACGCATTTTACCAGTCCGTAGGTTTCTGATCTGTACATACCCTTATGAATCCTGTGGCCTTCACTTCTATGCATTACAATGAACTAGGAATGCTATCCACTCAACACTATACAGCTCAGTTTGGGATTTACTGTACTTTTAATCACAATAAATAATTGTTGCTACTCTCAAAAATTGTTACCTGTAAGAATCATTCCAATTTTTCTTCCTCCAAATGAAGGTGAAGCATTATCTACATAAGTGCTGATGCAAACTACACATGGAACTCTGAAACATGGTTACTCCAAAGTTAACTCGGCAACCACCACCCCTGAAGAGGATCACAAAAAGAGACCAATCGAAATAACAGTTTTGTGCAAGATGGTTTTATTAACAGACCAGAGTTCAGAAGACTGCAGCTGCACATCTGAATCTGAAAGGAAAAAAAAACAAAACACAATCACTAGATATGTGCAGATCTGAAACTACTTTGGTCACCTGAAGAATTAAGGCATTTCTAGGTTATAAATTGGGTGGAGAACACCATTTCATTTCACTGGACTTAAGACTTCTGTACTCTTGCACACAATAGCTAAGTTCTAGAATAACATCTCTTCAATCAAAACAAAGATTTCAAGTGCCAGAACTAACAGGATAAAACACTTCCAGCTTCAACTACTGGTACCCAATTTCCTATTTGTCTAAACATACGGTAGGGGGAAACTTTACATTTAAAGATGTACTGAGGTATTGTGCATAATCTAACTTTTGCTGCAGTAGCTCTACTTCCAGTACACTTCAGGGACTGTTTACATACAAAAATGAAAGGAAAATGCGGACTTCAGACCAGTTCCTCTAAAGTTTGCTTGAGATCTAATGAAATTCAGCATCTTGACAACAGTAAATTGTCAAAATTCAGTATCAAGTACAATGTTCTTTTCCCCCAATCTATATGTAGGCACTGGGACTGGAATTCTTGTTTGTTTCGTGTTTTTTTAATTTGAGATTGCCACTCAGCCAAATAGCAAGAATCCATCTACCTACACAGAAGAGGAATAAATACTCATCTTCAGATACATGGACCTTCAGAATGACAGCACTTTTTTGTACTGCCAGTATCTCATTTGAACCTACTGCGCAAGTTGCCCATTATCACAGAAGAAACTAATACATTCTTTTTTCTACAGAGCTTACTTCTATTTCTAATATGCACTCTATTCAGAAGGGCAAGAGAAGAGCAGGAATAGAAAGTATCAGAGAAGAGAATGATCAGTTACCTTAGCTTTACACCAGAGCTATGTTTGTTTGCAATCCAAAGAGTAATAACTGCTTATAAGCATAAAGTAAGAAACTGCAAAGTCATCTCCTGAATTGGAATATGGAGTAAAGCCTCGACACTTCAATCTGCTGCTTATGCGAGACGCCGAGTTCAATGAAAAACACAAGCAAACTGCTGACTATTCCTAGTTTCTCTGCCAGCACACTACTACTCACAAGTATCTACAGCCACTGCTATCGTTAACTAGAATCTTCCCTACTGCAGGAAAGCTCTAGAAAACTCGAGACCACCAGTGTACTTCTGATGTTCGTCAATGGAGATGGAGGAGGAAGGATCTATGCTAACAGAAAAGGTGTAGTGTTTCAGTTAAAAATAGCAGTTTCCACCTTACATTAAGAACCTAGGCAGGAGCATAAAGTGAAACTAGGTTTAATCAATCCTGGTTATGAAGCCTCACACAGTAACTTTAAGAGAACATCTGCCAATAAGCTGAACTTTTTATCCCTTGTTGGCTATAAAAATACTTTTTTAAAAGGCTTCAAAAAAAAAAAGCACAAACCCAAAACCTCTCCCTTCAGAAAATTTTACTTCTGAGAACTCATCCAAGCTGCATTTTTTTTAAGCTGTGAAGTCACACCACTAACCACTACTACTCTTTTTAATAAAAAAATTTTAATTAACCAACCCTCTAGAAGCTAGGAATTCCTAAGTAACTGCATAACTTATTTTGGAATTAAAAAAAAATAAAATCAAACCAACAAAAGAAAAATAACCTCCAAAGAGCAACAAAGAAAAAAACATTTTTTACTTTGGAACAATTGCTCTAGATCTTTGCCTGTCTTTCCAATGATCCTAACACAAAAAAGTTCTCTTGTAATTACAGCAGAACTGTCACACAAAGGAGGCATTTATCCTTCCTTGACAATAAGGTACAGACAACACCAAAGCAAGTTTAATGTGTAAAAAACAATAAGTACAAGAATTCAGAAAAAAAGCTTTGGCTTTGCACAGCAGGTCTCTCATCAAAGCAGGAACAGCAGAATGACAATAGATAACAGGACAGATTGTCTGAAACTGACACTAACTTCAGGACCCAGTTGCTACTGCCAAACTCCTTTAAGTGTTAAACCCTCTCATTTCTACAGGAGAGACTATTCAAACGGGCAAATTAGTCTTTCAAGATAAACATCTTGGCCATGTTAACACAGAAGCTTAAACTGAAACATTCTTAAAAAAAGTCTAAATTGATAACTGAATTACCCCAAGTCCTACAGAAGCTTTTGCAGTACACATCAGACAATATGAAAAAAGCACTGACTTGCAACCACAAGACTTTGACCATATGAAGAATTTATGAATGAGAACTGAAAATTCTGGCCTAGACCTCAGGGTTTCCCATCAAAAAATTTAAATAAGGCTTTAAAACAAGTTACTGGTAAAAGAAAATTAAGTTACTGGTAGTCTCCTAAAAATATCAGCTACAAATATTTACTTTCTTCACAAATATTTAATATTTAGTAAAACTTCAAAAATAAAATCAGAACACTATTTTGTCCAAGTAGCTTCATGCTGTAGGCACTACCCAAGCACAAGTGAATACATATATTAAGCATGAAGGTTCAGCCCATAATGGCAGCAGCCTAAAATGCAGAAGGGGAACAGTAGATAGGATTAACCTCTGGTAATACCTTGCATTAGTTCATTCTCCTTATGAGTCTGTTGATCTGATCTTCTCTGTTACCAGCATCCCCACCTTCCACAAAGTGGATTGTTTTCTTCTTCATTCCACCCCGAGGAGAGGATAACTTGAAGGGCCAAAGGAAGTTGTTCACAACTTTGAAGTTCTTGCCCACAGTGTAAATTTCATGGATCACATCTTCCATACAGATGATGCCAAGTTTTCCTGTAATTCAGAAACACTATTTTCAGAAGGGATACAGAGCCACTGGTCAATGACAAGCTAAAATTTATCAAGTTATTACTGTTATACCTACTTATTTTGATAAACTTCAAGAAGTCAGAAAACACCTACTGTCTGAGGACACCTAATGACTAACTTTTCCAATTAAAACAGATTAGCTGCAGCTAACTCAACCTTATTTAATTGTTACATTTGACAAGACGTATCAGTTTCAATTGCTGAATATTTGTAGCTATCAATGATTAACAACAAAAAACAAACGCCACTTAGTGAGTCTCAGGAAGACAGACTGTGCCCTTTGAAGAAAATCTAGGTTAAATACACTTGAATCCTACTTATGTGTAGCTCAGTGAAACTCCCCAAAATACTTTGTGCTGTTGAAAAGCGCAATAGCATGTTTCCTTAATTTCTCACTCCTCAGTGCTCGATTACAAATGAACTGCTCATAAAATCCAGTGCCACAAAGCAAAGTAATGATAACATAGTATTTATACCTTAGAATCTGCTTATCTACTGCACTGGAAAAAACACAACAGTCCAGTTTGAAATGATACACAAATCAAGTGCCAAAAATGGGAGACATCAGTGTTTGCTTTCATTCCTGACAGGATCGGAAAATGAGAAGCCTCCTAGAGCAGTCTATTTCCTGACAACTGACCACCATGCTTTGCTTTTACTAAATACGCTAATGGCTTTTACTAGCTAGTTCTTCTGGTAGGAAGTTTAAAAAGCCTTTTTTACTAGATAATGAAGGTCTAAGACATACACAATGTCTAATATTAAAACTGAAACTTCATAGCTATGTCAAAACTTCGTTCCTGGTGCAGCACCTCTTCATTGCTGAAAGATTACTGACATATTAATGGTCAAGAAGTTTACATTTAAAATTAAGAATAGTAAAATTTGATTCTTTGCACTGGTTTTCAGTACTTTATAAATAAAAGTTACTTCCAGTCAGCCTTGTAGTAAGCTACTGAGACAAAAATAGAGATTAACCAATCTCTGCTCTTCTCCAGAGACAAATAAGGACATACATCCAGCTTCACATTAATCATATAAATGCAATAAGTTGTTTTCTTGTTCTGTTTTGTAACGTGAGGCAATATTTACCAAGGCGCTTCCGGATCAGGGAATTATCAGTAAGAGGAATGCGCTGCTTGTTGATCTTGCCATAACCACGCTTGTAGATCAACTCATGCACAGACTTCAGATTGGGATAACTGAAAGGGTCAAGTAAAAAAAGAAATTATTAGTTTATGCAAGCCGTAAGTTCACATCCCTGAATGAAACGTCCTTAACAAATAATTTATGATCACTTCAGCATGTCCCAATTTTAAATACAAAACCAAAAGAGAAGCAAAACTTACTCATGCTGAGTTCCTGACACCACTAGTACGAAAGCGCAATCATATCTTGCAAGCACTGCCTTTTACAGCACTGCTTTAATCACAGTCAATTCAAAGAAGGTAAAGCACACAGGAGATAAGAACATTTTGAACACAAGGGAAACCTCCAAGTCCAGTGTAGCAAAACGCAAAAGGCACTAAAATATACGCACCCCAATGTGAGAAAACCAGCCATTTCACTCACCCCCATGCAATATAGGGTTCAACAATCCGTAACATATTGATGGAAGCTTTGTTGAGTTTTACAAACGTGCCATTAAAAATCTGGCGCAGGCGAAGAAGCTGCAACACTTTGCGGACCTTAGGGCTGACGCCATTGGTACTAGAGAATACAGGAGAAAAAATCAATTATCTACACCCCAGAAAACATTAAGTATCAGGTTAAAAATACCCACAGTAGTATTCTTCCCATTTGAAACATCACTATTTTACCAATAACACAAAACAAACTTAAGTATCTATATATTTCAGTTGAAACAGATCTACTTCCATGAAAAGAACAGAAATAAGCACTATACTGAGACAATATAGAAATACACTTGTGCTTTCCTTAACACTTCTTCCAATCACACTCTGTTAGTTTTCTGCAATATTTTACCAAAGGAGAGTTAAACACTTCGAACAAAGCTTAGAAGAACATCAGGGAATAGACACGTGATTTTCTCAATATTAAGATGAAACAGAAGTGTCTGCATGTATTTTTAGTCTTAGTACCTTGTTAAAAATTGGAGATTCCAGAAGACAGACACAGACAGCATAATGACTTTGTTCTTAATTAAATAAGCCTCCAGAGCACATCCAACATTACTGCTAACAGCTTTCCAAGCCATCAGTGGAACACCTGATTTTATTACATATTTAAGCTCTCAAAACACGGATAACAGGAAAGCCAATTTCAGTACTTTAGAACATAAAATTGTTTATACCTCTCTTCAATCTTACCCTCTTATTCTGATCACAAATGCCAGTTTTGGTTCCGCTGGAACGTAGTAATTACCAGCTTTTCGGGCCATCCTGGCCATACGGATCTCCTGCCTATACATGTGCCTGTACTCCTTGTGGTAAGCTTGGGCTCTTTCATAGATGAGTTTTCTTTGAGCCTTACGGAACTGAAATCAATTGAAAATTACTTGAGATCATTTAATGCCTTTTAACACATGAAAATCATCTTCAAATAACGTAGCATGTTCTAGAACTTCCCAAAAATAGAACAGATTAAAGGAGCATCTGCCCATATTATGGAATTTGAAATTGCTCCCAGGGATATTCTAGAAAATCTGGAAGACCGTTACACAGCAGTGCTGCTTTACCTTGAACATTATCATTCATCGAGCTTATTGTCACAAAGCTATAACCTCTTGCCCTGCAGAAGACTGAAGACTAACTTCTGTCTTACAGACTACAGTACGCTTTGCCCTTACTCTGCCCAGAACTGATATGTCATTAATAATAATAAAAAAAAGCAACAGATTTTAATCCAAAACATCAAGAAACTATCAACAGGCTAGATCTAAATACTGCAAGCTTCTGTGCTACATTACATGAACAGTGGTAGATGACTTTGCAACAAATAAGCAACTCCAAATTAAGGAATTGTGAAATATTCACCTTTTTTATAGCCAGTATCTTCTTCTGACGTTTGGCTCTTATAGCTGCATAAGCCTGCCGTTTTTTCAGCAGGCTTTCCGGTACAGATGGCAACTTCTTTGCTCTATATGAAAAATAAAAATTAGCTTATAAAAAAAAATGGGCTTTAAAGTAACACAACAAACATCAATGAAACTGTTACCACAACATGTACACAGACCTTGCTACCATGAGAGATTTTTAAGTTATATTTTGTTCCCACTGCCACCAGGCCTCAATGCAGCCCAAACCATTACCTTTCATATTTTATAAGGCAATCTGACAGGTGAGCTAGGCTGCGCCCAGGCTACATACACAACCATGAAGAGTGAGACTGCTTAAATAACAAAAAGTTTTACCCTGCTTTGTTACAGTCCAGCTTGTAACAAAAGAAAGTCTATTTCAAGTATATCGCTTTCAAAGTAGTATTTCAAGTACTTTAAGAGAAAAACTAGTTTAGCAGTAATCTGAAATTTATTTCACAGCGTTTTGAGCTCAGACTTCCAACTCCCAGATACAAGAAAAGTTGCAAAACCAGCAGCTGTAAAACCGTAATTACCCAGGCGAGCTCCTACCCGAGGCGCATCCCACTGCTCTTCCCTGCTCGCGCACCGCTCCGCGCACCGGGGCCCGGCATCGCCTGGCCAGCCAGGACAGACCGTGCCACACCGCTTCCTCCCCCAGGAGCGGCGCTTTGGGCGCGCTCTCCGTCCCCACCGCACCGAGGCCCGGTGGGGAGGCCACCGCTGCCTGCGGAAGGGACAGAACCAGCGGCGGCCGCACCCCGCCGCGCCTGGCCCCGTCCTGCCATCACTCCCGGCCCCGTTCCCACGCCACTCAGGGAGGCCTATTGACCAAGGGACGGCAGACAGCACCCCGGTGCTAGCAGCAGGGAGCAGGCACCGCCACAGCCGCCGATGGCGGCGGATTATCCCGGGGCAAGACCAGCACTTACTCCTTCTCCGCCATGATCAGCGCCGGAAGAGAGAGGGAGGCGCATGCGCGGGGCTCACTTCACCCTCTGCCCGCGCAGGCAAGGTCCTGCGCGCAGGGAGGACCTCGCGCTGGGGCGGCCGCCCAGGTGCCTGACCGTCCCGCGGACCCTGGGGCGGCCTACGAGCGCCTGAGCGGAGAGCGGTCGATCCCTGCTTCACGTAGGAGGCTGGAAGCGCGAGGTGCCGGGCGGGAGGGATCCCGGAGAGCAGCCGTCCCCGCCGCAGAGCCCGGGCTCCCCCGGTGCCCTTGCAGCCCCCCGGAGATGCGGGAGCTCCCCCGCTCCTATGGGACCGGGCGCTGGGACGCAGAGGGAGGTGGGGACACGGGTGTCTGTCGGGCTGCGGCTTTGTTGGGTGCTTTGGGGCGTGAGAATTAATGAGTTTTGCTGCAGCTAGTTTGTGTGCGTAATTATCTCGTCATATACCTCTGTCTCGTAAGATGGAGCTGTTTGAAGTCGAGAGATGACCTGTCTTAGGGCTGCGAGAATTTATTAATATTCTCAGTTATCTGGTAAGATGCAGCTGTTGAAGGTCAGGAGACAACCTGAAGGGAATCTTCAGACAGGGTTGGATAATCTAAAAAAAGAGTGAACGTTCTTTGAGGATTTACATGGTTCTTTGCCTAAAGCTAGTATATATACCCACTTCTTTTGTATGATGTTATGCTTTTTTTAGAAGGGCATCTGATTCAGCAGTAAATTGTAAAATAAAAATATTATTGCCTTTGCTTCGAAGCCGTTGCCCTGTTCAGTATTTTACCAGTGAACAGATGTTTCTCACAGAGTCTTATCATACAAAACCAGTAACTGCGTGGATGGAGGAGAGCTGGGGAAGTATCTGCCGAAGGTGGATGGTTACGGTGTCTGCCGAAGCAGGAGGTTGCCTGCGCTTTCACCCAAAACTTCTGAACTTGGATTCCTGCTGAATCCAAGAGGTGGTGTTCACAAATACAAAGCTTCAACCACTTTTCTGAAAAGTGGCAGCTGCAGAGGGGCCAGTGAGGCAGCGTCGTGTGCCCTGGCACGTGGCTGCAGGCAGGTGTTGGGAGCGGGGTGAGGCCGGCCTGCTCGCCTGTGGGAATTGTCATGGATTGGCTCTGTGCTGGGGCCACCGGAGCTGGCTGAAGCAAATGCCCAGGGTGCAGTGCACTGGGTGTTGGGGGCTGCTGCCCATCTGCAGGGAGCAGCTGCTGTTGTAAAATCATAGAAGAGTTTGGGTTGGAAGGGACCTTAAAGATCATCTAGTGCCACTGCTCCTCCTGTAAGCAAGACATCTTCCACTAGACCAGGTTACTCATAAGCCTCATCCAGCCTGGTCTCGAATACCTCTGGGAATGGGACAGCCATGACTTCTCAGGGCAGCCTGTGCCAGTGCCTCAACACCCTTGCAGAAAAAAAATTCTTCCCAATATCTATCTGAAATTAACCTCTTCTGCTTAAAACCGCCACATCTTGTGCTATCACTACACTTCCCAATACAGAGCCCCCCTTAAAGCAACTGAAGGCTACCGTAAGGTCTCCCCAGAGTCCTCTCTTCTCCAGGCTGAACAACCCCAACTTTCTCAAACCGAGGAGGCTGAGAGGCGACCTCTTTGCTCTCTACAACTACCTAAAATGAAGTTGTGGAGAGGAGGGTGCTGGCCTCTTCTCCCAAGTGACAGGGGACAGGACAAGAAGGAATGGCCTCATGCTTCACCAGGAGAGGTTTAGATTGAACATTAGGAAAGAATTTTTCACAGAAAGGGTCGTTGGGCACTGGAACGGGCTGCCCAGGGAGATGGTTTGTTCACCTTCCCTGGAGGTGTTTAAGGCATGGGTGGACGAGGTGCTAAAGGACATGGTTTAGTGTTTGATGGGAAAGGTTGGACTCGATGATCCGGTGGGTTTCTTCCAACCTGGTGATTCTATGATTCTATCTGTTATCTCGTGAAGTCATTTCAGCCGGATCGGCTGGAGACAGTTCAGCCGCCTCTGCGTTCGGCTGACAGACCTAAAGAAGAAAAGACCATCAGGGGCTTTTGCTCGGCGGAGACACGCGAAGGTGGAACCCGCGCCTCCCCCGCGAGCCCGGAGCTTCAGCGCCGCCCGGCCCCGCTGCCTTAAGGCGGCGCTGGGCGAGAGGCGCCCCGAGGCCGGGACGCGGCCGCCCCGACCGGGCGAGTCCCGCGGCGGCTCCGGGACCCTCCCCCGCGGCGGGCGGGGCGGGGCGGGGTCCGGCCCGCCCTATATAGGGGGCCGAGCGAGCAAGATGCGCACTGCCAGGAGCGGGGCCGCGGGCGGGCGGCCGGCAGCGCTGCGACCCGGCAGCGGCGACTGAAGCGCGGAGCCTGCCCGCCTGGGGAGGCGGAGGAGCCGGGGCGCGGGGGGTCCGGCAGCATGAACATCCTACTGGAGCTTTTCGTGGTGACTTTCCGAGTGCTCTGGGCTTTCGTGCTGGCCGCTGCCAAGTGGCTGGTGCGGCCCAAGGAGAAGAGCGTGGCGGGGCAGGTGTGCCTGATCACCGGCGCGGGCAGCGGCCTCGGCCGCCTCTTCGCTCTCGAGTTCGCCCGGCGCCGGGCGCTGCTGGTGCTCTGGGACATCAACACGCGGAGCAACGAGGAGACGGCGGGCATGGTGCGCGGCATCTACCGAGAGATGGACGAAGCCGCCCCTCGAGGTAAGCGCGGGGCTCGCCCGCAGCCGCTCCTGCCGGCCGGATCGGGCTCTGCGGCCGGGGGACGCCCCGGGCGCCCCGTCAGCGGCTCTAAAAGCGGCAGCGAGAGCAGCCGGGCGAGTCCTCGCCCGCTGTGGCGACGCCGAAGTCAGTGGGAGTTTTACTGTAGTAGAGACGCGTTCGCCGTTTTCCCCTCCGCTGCTGGCTTGAAGGTCAAAATCCGAGTAAGAACTTTATTCTTCCCTCCCTGTTCTCTCGTCTGTTTTCCTTAGTAGCTGGAGATGGAGAGAAAGATGCGCTGCCCCATCGCGGCTTGCAGGTTTACACGTACACCTGTGATGTGAGCAAAAGAGAACACGTCTACTCGACGGCTGAGAGGGTCCGCAAGGAGGTTGGCGAGGTGTCTGTCCTGGTTAACAACGCCGGTGTGGTCTCGGGGCACCATCTTCTGGAGTGTCCCGATGAGCTTATCGAGAGGACCATGATGGTCAACTGTCACGCGCACTTCTGGGTAATGAGAAAAATCTTTTCTGCCGCTCTCCTTGTCAGTTAATTTTGGAAAGCTAACTACTGTTGCTTAACTCCTGTCTCCATGAGTTTTGTGCTTGCTCCTTTTCCTTTGCAAGCTCACGGCTTTGAGTTTCTAATTTTTAACTTTTCTGTTTAACAGGAATGGTGTCTACTTAACTGTTAACAAATAGTTTTAAATCAACTGTATCCTACTAGAATTCAGTGTTATAAGTCTTGTACCCCTTTCTGTAGCCCTGGATATGAAATCCTTTGCAAGCATAACCTCAGAATCTGCTGAAGGGTTATTAATGTTAATGAATGACTTCTCAGCCTTCCTCCTGTAGTTTTTGCCAGCATGTTAGTACCTTTAAGATGCTATTTTAATGATAGTTACAGTAGCAAACTTGCACATGTCTAGAAAAAATACTTAAAACCCCTACTGGAAATGTTATTTGAATTGCCTTGGAGGCAAATTGTTCTTTTTGAATGTTGGGGGGGAAAGCAAAAAAGATTTCTCGAGAAATCAAGCCAAGAACACTTTTTCAGGAATTTTGCGTATTTGCCTTCATAGTTTTCTCTGAAGGCTGCCAGTAGAAGTAAGAAAATCTTTGATGCAGTTCCTGGGGTCATATTGCCTCTGTAACTAGCAGATGCTAATCAAAGAACAAGCAGTGTGATCTTACTCATCTTGTCTGCCTAAACCTTGTTTTCCTGTGTGATTTATTTTTAAACTCAGAGTAGTGTGGAGTTACATAAATTGGAGTGTTGAAGAAGGGCATGATGCACACTCAGGTTAGCATTAGCTGTCAGACTGAGCCCATTGTTAGTATTAAAACTGTTCTTTGGTCCTTCAAATAAGGTTATGAAATACACTTGCATAACAATCAAAGGATTAAGCAATCTGAAATATTCTTCAACTTAAGCCTCCTTTGGCTGGTCTTACCTTTTCGTAACAAAATTTTGTAAAAATGCCTCCTCTTCAAAACTTAAAAGGCCCACCCAAACCTAACTTTTTTAACATGGAAGTGAAATGCTGTTTCATAACCCTAAAGGAGGCCCCTTCAAATCTGCACTGTGAAACACTTAATGGCAGAGCAGTCTTTTTCCAATGTATTGTAAAGCTTGCAGAGAAAGTGCTTAAACCTCAGTGCATATGAGATAGTGTGTTTATAAACTCTTTTGAACGCTAGAAGTATATTTTAAGGAGACTTAAAGTTTTGAGAAAGCTCAAATGACCTCTTACAACTAAGAGCTCTGCATGTTCCCCTTTTACAAAAGTTAAATTGATGCTTAAGCAAGCAGAGATGTGCACTAGATTTAATGACTGCTATTGATGTGGTTTAAAGGCTGAATTGACCAAGTTTCCAAGAACTCTAAATTATGACATCACCATGAATTAAAATATGGGAGGATCCTAAATTCTCCAGCTGTTCTTCCTTCAGGCCTAAGTCATATGCTGACTTATAATATTGTTTCAGACTCTTAAAAAGCACCCTCTGTGTGTTCCCAGTCTCCTGCACTAATAGGAAACTAGACTTAGAGCCTAATATCGCTGTTAATTTGGTTTCCATAACAGTTTCATTCATCTCTAAATGCTACAGTGTGAAGTGACTTTGAAATTAAACAAATAAAAAAAACACCCCAAAAAATTACTCCATGAAGGTATAGTTAGATCTGTACTGTGGAACTTGATATCTTGCCTGAAGCTTCTAAGGAGTAATCAACACTCTTTACATTTAATTGAGGGTCTATTCTTATATATAGACTTCCTGTGAGTCCTGTGTCCTGCTTAGCTTTCCTTTTTATTTTTTTTGCTGTTGGCAAAGCTTTTTTCCTTGTTGTCCACTTAATGATCCCAGAAAAGGTTGGCTTGACCAACACTGGGTGGACTTCTCTTAAAAGTAATACAACTTAATTCATAAGGTATCATCTGAATCAGCTGATTCAAAGCCAACTTTTTTGATGCAAGTCAATGCTGACTTAAATAGAACAATGTGTCTAGATGTGTGAAGTCTTATACAGCTAGTCTTTTCCATGTCAGCTAAACTGGTGGTCCAAAAGCAAAGCTAATACTCTGGGGCATTATGTAGGCTTTTAACTATTCTTGGAGGGTGTTTTGTCCAAAAAGCTGTAAATGGATTTTATGAACACATGCATCTTCTGTGTAATATTGCTTCAGTAGTTAAGCGTCTGTACTTTCTGGGTTTTTGTTGTGGCTGTGTTTTGTGACAGGGGAAATTCTTCCTTGCCACTCGATCATTAATCAAGCTTATTTGTGTGCTTCTATGTAGAAACCTAAAATAAGACTCTCGTGCTGTCCCCTTGAAACATCTGAAATATGATTTATTGCCTGCTCTCGGTGCAGAATGCAGGTGATCTGAGCATGCTCCCTGTTAGCAGCTGTGATCTGAGTGCTGCACAACTTCTGCAGTAGGCAGTGTCATGAAAGTCTGTCACTAGTTTGCTGTTATGACTCCAACTGAGCTGTGTATCACAAACTTGCAATCAAGAGAGTCTTAGCAGCATGCCACAGCCCAAACAGATGCTTTCCATTTTGCTGACATTCATGATTTGTGTAAGCCTTCCTATGAATGTTCTATATAAACATGTCACCACTGCATCATGTAGCAATTTCCACAGCATAAAATCCACTGCAGTATTAAAAACCTGTTATTTCATGCTGTGATAACTGGAATGCTTCTGATATTGAAAACACAGGGACAAAATTCATTCCCAGTTTGAAACAAACCAGCTCTGACTTACTGTAGTTTGCAGATGTATAGAACTGTAGCAGGATTGTAACACTACCTTTCCTGCTAGTCTGTTGGAAGAATAATTTACTTGACTGCACTCGCCAAATACTGGAACTGAACTTCAGCAGACTAGGAAATTTTCTTCCCGTGATATCTCAGGATTCTGCTTTGAAAAATGTTAAATCACTGTATAAGGTGAAGCTGTTGCTTAAGCAGTTCTAGACAAATATAGGAATAACTTTCTTGTAATAATACTACAGAGCTTAAGTGAAGTATCAAAATACTGGAGATTGGATCATGGAACTGTATTTAAAACTGTATTTAAAACTCTTGTTTCAGGACAATTTGAGAATCTTGTATTTTGACTTACCCCCACCCCAAAAAACAATGCTGATGCTGTATAGGTAGGTATTAATATTGTACTTCAGCATAGTACTTGGGAAATCCCTCTATATTTGATTGTTTCACAGGACTCATCGAGGGGCAGGGGCAAGGTGATGATCAGGGTCTGTAATATTCTGTAACATGAAGGTCCTTCTGCACAGTAGATCTTCAGTATTCACTTCTGAGAGAACAGTGATATGTATTTCCCTGCCATGTGGATATTCCAAACCTTTCAGTTTAAAACTCTCCTCCTAGAGGAGTTCCCTTCAACTTGCCAAAAGGGGGAAGCAAAAGCATTCAGCTCCAGCTCTGTCATTTATATATTTAAAAAAAATCCACAAAGACACCAGGACCCAGAGACTGAGGACTTGTGTAAGCCTGTCTTAACTGGAGCAATTGTTTATTCACTTAAAATAATCAAGTTGTTTTGGTTATGCGGGTGTATTTGTCTTTGTAGGAACCAAACAAATCTTTTAGGTGTCCTGACATTGATACAAGAGGAGATAAATACTGAGTAAAGAGGGAAATGTTAGTCAAGTAATTATGGCATTCATAAATACCTTGGAGGAAGAAAGTTAATGCAGGATTTCCAAATCAAATACCTATTTACGCAGCTGCTGTAGTTGTTGGTCTAATTAGACTGACAGGACTGCTAAAGCTTTGGAAAATAATTGGCTTAGTTACCTGTAAGGTATCAATACTTTAGTATTGTTGTTCTAGCCTCTTCAAGCTCGCTGGTGTTAAATAAAGCTGGCATACACCTATAGGGTTTTTTTAATTTAAATATGGAAGTGTTGTACTTAGTATGTACACTGAATCTTCAAGAGCAAAAGCTTAGGATATGTTTGAAGTTACACTAGGCTGCGTTTTCTGTGGCCTATTGGCGTAACAGTTTGATTTTTATCTTCATTTCTAGGTTTCTACTGTCTGTGATCAAATATAGACACAGTACTCCACTGACCAGTTAGCTAGCTATATTTAGTATTTTGGATGAGTGGAATTAGCTGCTTTAATGGATTTTTTTTTTTAAATTGATGATAACCCGAGATGTGTAAGTTTACTTACGAAGTTTAATCTACAAGTTCTTGATTTTTCTTTGAAAAATGAGTTGGAGCAAGTTCAAGAAAAACATGTGCGTGTGATCCAAAAAGTGTAATCAAAACTAATTCTTCCCCTGCAAAATTATTCCAACTACATGCCACCAGTAAATTACCCTGGACAGCACATGTGGTTTGTATACTGTGGGACCATGTTGGGTGGTGAATACCAAGCAAAATGCAGTCAAGACTCTTAGCTATGGAAATAGAGATATTAGTTGTACTTAAAACTTCTAAGTGCTTTGGTAAGGTTCTGTGGTTCTTGCATTCTTTGGCTTATTTCTCAAGTTAAAAAAAAAGGAATCTATCAATTGAGGAAATACTATCTTCCAGATGCATCCTCTAGGGAAACTGTACTTTCCCATTTCATAAAGGGATGTGCTTAACAAGCTTTAGAAAATAAATGGGTGGTTGTATTTCTGGAGCTTGAGTGGGCACAAGACTGCAGGCTCAGAGCTTTCATCACAGATCCATTTTACAGTCTACCAGCAGCTTGTCTAGCATTGTGTCCAGCACAGTTGTCACCAGCATGCAATCTTCTAATATTGTGACCTGTATCTTGCTATGTGTCTGTATTTGTAATCTAACTTCATAGTCACATTTTGGTTGTAGTGATAACTTCCAAATAAATAGGTCTTTTACTGAAGGCTTTCCATTTTTTTCTGATCCTTTCTGGGAGGAGGGGTGAGGAACCAAACAAAATGACTTAGGCATCTAGTTTACTAACTAAATGGTTTAGGTTTGAGTTAGACACAAGTAAGGTTAAAAATTACTTTTCAGGCATAGTATTACCCAGAGGGTCAGCTAGCATAAATTGGCATATTGTAATGGAGTAGGTGAGTCTTAGTTTCATGCAAAACGCCCCCTTGTTTTGTAGGAATCATACAAATTCAAGCACCCATAACTGGGATTCCAGAGTGCTGCCCACCAAACTGTAGCTGTTCTGCAAGTTATTAAACTGTAGCTTTTGAGGTCTATTAAAGCTATTCAGTCATGGTTCCCATTGTCTACTGTATGTTGATGAGAAACAAGTAATTTTTTATCAAGAAGTAAGCAAAACTGCTTGTAGCACTCTTGACTTGCTTAATAAGCACCACTTCCATCAGAGCAGTGGGAAAAGCATATAAAAGATTCTTTGAATGTGTTGCTTACAATGCCAACTTTCCTACGTATACTTTCTGAACTAGGGTATCTTCCTTGCATGGCAGAGAATGCTGACTTTTGTTCAAACAGCAGCTGAATTCATGTTTCCCTTTCTTCTCTTTAATATGAAGCATTTGATTTTTTTCAACCTAGTCCATTAACAAATATGAAATGACTATTCAGAATGTCTTCCTTCCAACTGCTTTGGTTACACCCAAGCTTTTGTGACAGTTGCTTTTAGGCATCCTTTGGAAATTAATTTGCTGTGTTCTTTGAAATGTTCATGGGACTTGGACTGTCAAATGCCAGAAAATAGAGATTATCAGACTGTGACCCATGGTTTGCTTGTTGTATGTGGATTGGTGTCCAAGGTGGTAGCGTATGATGTGATTAGCCAGTTACTTCCATGCACTAAGCTATCTGTAGTTTGAAGAGTTTAGGGGAAAATGAACCTATTTCACAGAAAACCACTGTGGAAGTCCCCTTAAGGAAAGGCTTGCCTGAAGAGAACATGCTAAGAATCTCAAAGTACTTGAAACATTTTCTTTAAGCATTAAACAATTTAAGTAGCTTGCAGTTTTACAGCCTTCTAATGTAAAGCTGGAGTTGCCATATAGTTTGCAGAGGTAAAGCGCTTGGGATAATCTCTGACTTTTTTTTCTGAGGGTCAGAGTCTTGTCAACATACCCTAGGAATGTTTTCAGAGTCATTAATTTACTGTGAAGAAGCAGGCCTGGATGAGTGATCAGTGTGATGATTAAATTCCTACCTCTTATGGAATGAGGTAGATCAGCCAAATAAGCAAACTCTTCTGCACTGGCTTTGGTCTGATATTATAGTGCTACTTGTGAAGTATTTGGGGAGACAGGAAAACCTTGAATGGAATGATAGTCTTTGGAGTGGTGCCTAATCTTACTAGAAGCAGAGAGAGTGGCTCTTCACTGTTTCAGTAAAATACTTGGTCTGAAATGCTATGTGTATGCCTCTTCTCTTCTGTAGGTTAGAACAACATTGGAGTCTGAAGTTCTACATTTTTCTATCTACTGAGTAACATCCACTTTTATATTATGGAAAGCAGCTAACTAATTAGATCTTATTATGTTATTGCCTTTTTGTAATAACCAAGCAACTATAACATACTTCTACAAGACATGCATGTTCATGTGCTCAGCTATGGAGAAAAGGAGTGCTAATTATGATGTGGCTAAGTGTCCTGCTAACCCAGCATTTGCATCACTCCTTAAGACCTGTCTTAACTGATCTGTATGGGTGAGCAATCCTTTTCTGTAGCTCTCAGTATCATCAATTACTCTGACTAGACAGGTTGAGGAAAGATAAATGTTGTGTTTTCTAGCACCATCCCTGCCATTTTAGCACTGTACTTTTAAAATCTTTTCTACTTTTATCTTTATCAGTTGTGAAGTATTATTCTTTCCTAGTGGTTCTCATGCTTCAATTTCACTTTAGGAGATTTCCTGAGGGGGAGGGAAGGGTTTTGTTGTGTATCTCTAGTACTAAACTTTTCCGCAGTTCTCTGTATGTAAAAGCCAGAGCTTCACTCTCTTGATAAACCTTGCTCCCTGCCCTTTGAGGTTTTCTGGCTATTCACACTGATAGTAAAACTGAGATATTGATACCTGTCTGTCTTTTGTGAAACATACTAGAGGCCTTCCTGCAAAGGTAAACTGAAGCTGATTTATATGTGATCCAATATTTTTTTACCTGTGGTTTTAGGTTTCTTAGTACATTTTTAAAAATAAGACGATTTTTTTTTAAATGCTGTTATAATATAGGTAAGTAGACATGGACTTTAAGACTGGTAGAATCTCAGTTGCTGAGGTTTTAGTTTGAAAATAATGTATGTCACAAACTGGGAGTTACATCTGTGCTTACACTTCTAAGTGAATACTTTGTTCTTGTAAATAATTGTATTAGTATAATGATTTATATGCCAGTCAAATTAACACTTGACACGAGTGAGTTATCACAACTGGGCTGGGAGGGCATGGTAGGCCAAGGAATGCTGGAACAGCTGTGAAGCTGAGGTGGCTGCCTTGGTGTGAGCCTTTTGAAATTCAAGTTTGTTTGGCTGTTGAATTCTGCACCTAAATGTGCCCTGATGCTGGTCACTTCTACCATCTGTTTGAACTTGTGTGACAGCTTCTTGAACACTCTTCTTTCATTGCAGGTTTGGAAAAGTGCTTGAGCATATACTTGAGTAACTTGTCAAAAAAATTTTGTTGATTTAGGATGAAACTACAAAGCAGCTTAGTGGTGGCAGGCTGTCATGTGGGACCACCCCTTGAATCTGCATCTTCCCTTGTGCTACTGTTTGGTATTCATCTGATCCTTAGATGTTCAGCTCACTAAACCGTCTGAAGGGTGGGAAGGAAATCTATTAATTTTCTTGGCCAAGTAGATTAGAATCACCTCATCAACATTTCAAACCTGCATTAACCAGTGTGTGGGGAGTGTGATAAATCCACGTAGCTGTGAACAGGATGTCTGCAACTGTCTAATGAAACCTTATTCTTGGAGAGATTTGCTAGAGTAGGATTTACAGGTTCCAAATAGTTAAATAGTAATTAATAGTTCTAAGCTATAGCAAATTCACCACTGGTGTAGCAGTCTGAATGTGACAACTCTACTTCTAAAGAGATTGCAGTATTTTAATTACACACTATTAAAACCCCTAAAAGGTAAGTTAGTTTTCTGAACACATTGAATGATGTTGTGTTAACAACCTGAGCTTATTTGCCTTGCACCAATACTACAACTGCTGTTGGGTAGCATTGAGAGCAATGATCTCTGCCTGCTGTGCTATTTGACTTGTCTGGAAATTAGTTCTACTAATATTGTTTGAATGTCGGGCAAAACAGGCCAGAGCCACATTTCAGGTTGTGGGAAATGAACATAATTTCCACAGTCAGGCAAAGGGTGATAGTATCTGTCTTCGAAAACTCACCTTCAGGAAAGTGAGTACTTTTGGTTGAAGTGCCTGTGCAAGTAGAAACTTTGAAAAATGTATTAGCTTCTGGTTTGGTCACTGTGTTGCCTGGAGGCTTTTTCTTGTCATTTTAGCCTTTGTCTTGTGAAATAAAAATTTACTTGCTAAGACCTTTCTCTGGGACAGTGGGGAGAAGTATGAAATAGAAACACCTGTTTTTCAAAAACCTCTAATTTACATGCATTTTAAAAATGTTACTTCTCATTCAGTGAGCTACTACATAGTAAGTTGAAGCCCTCTAGGATATTACTATTGTTTCCTCAACAAACTTTGAAGCTAAATTTCTATTCAACTTTAGTACTGCTTTATTTTTCTGTTTCCACTAAGTAAAGCTGTTTCATGAAAAGGGAAGCTTTCCTTCTAATCTTGCTCCTCTTGTGAGATACTCAGTTATGATGTAATCACTTTCCTTTTATAAAAAGTAATTGATTCAAAACAATGACTTAGACTGAGTAGGTAAAGTGACTCAGCTTTCATCTGCATGTAAGTACAATAGGAATTGTAATTCTATGGATGCACTGGTCTTAAGTTATCTATAGAATGTGAGACAGTCTTTTTCTGTATAGCCACTTCTTGAAAAGTGTATTACATAAACTGTAAAACATGAATGGTGACTTCATATTTTCCGTAAGTAGTTCTGACAGTACTGTTCTCTAGTAATTCTTTTGGAAACAGGCAGACTAAAATACCAAGTTTTACTAAATAATTCAGAGGATGACTAAGCTTATGGCAAGCTGGAGAAAAATGTGTATTTAAAAGTTGGCTTGTATTCTTGTTCACTGAACAAAATATTCTGAGCTCTTACCTAATAGTTGTGGTAAAATGAATTAATGTGGAATTTTTACTGATTTATCTGGGCATGTTTTCATTTTTGTCAAGATTATCAAATAGCTGGCAATAAATAACTGTTCTCCAAATGGCTGGACATTTGCTGCAAACTTGTGCTAATGAAGGTGAGGGACCAATGTGTTTGTTACGCTAATGTCAACATAGCTCTGAAATACTACAAATCCTTTGACTTGGCCATTTGTCATCATATAAACAAAGTATAATTCTAGTTACTTGACTTCAACAGAGTTTAAACCAGCTTTAGTGGAAAGCAGTGGCCAAGTGTTAACTTCTTATATCACTTGACCAGAAAACCCTTTAAGTAATTTCAGATTTTACATTTGAATAAATGCATTCTTTACTGACAAATCAGCTTGCAGAAGAATACTAGGCTGGTGGTGCTACTTACTGAGGTTGTAAGTTCAGTTTGTGTATTTATAGGAGTGTAACTGGGCTGTAACAGCCACATTGGAGCTTTATATTAGTCTTAGGTACGTGGAAAGTTGAAATGCTGACATGGTAGGTCTGAGCAGAAGGATTCATTTTCTTTAAACTGCATCTTACTTTTCAGTGGTTGCTCCCAATCATGTAATACTTGCTTTAAATTTAATAGTAATTGTGGTTTGGTAGCTATGATAGTCTGAGAGTATAATGAGATTAATATTTGTGGAGAATAAATATTAACTCGTCTAATGAGATGCATTTGGGTGGAAGGGAAGAAGCCAGCTTTTGAGCATGAATACTTTGAAAGCTTCACTTCTCATACTTGGTTATGCCTTAAATTTGTGCTGGCTGGAAAAGTTTGCATGTCTCCATTTGTTCCCAAGTTCCACTTCAGTCTAGACTTGTATCTTGTTTTGCAGTGTAGTGCAGGTCCACATAGGTGGACCTCTTACCATGCCATCTTGCCTACTGCTAATACTTTTCTAGTCTTTAAGATTATTTTGGCATTCAAAATCCAAACCAAACATCATTAGTAACTTATGTTCTGTACTTCTACATTTCTCAGTCAGCAATACTGTCTTTTTCTCAGTCCACTGGTAGCTGTTGATAATGCAGTACAAGTGGTCTGTGAAAGCTTTAAAAGCCACTAAAATTCAAACCAAGTAGAATTGACTGTGAGGCCTCAGAATAGCCTTAAAAACCTGCTAAAGAAGCTGTTACTGGAGGATATCTAATAGCTGGGGGACATCATTAGTTTTTGAAAACAGTGTGGTATGTGTATGTTCTGGACTCAACTGCAAATATGTTAATTCCACAAGAAATTCATTTAGGTGCTCTGCACTGCTTCATTGAATCCTCTGTCCAGCTGAAAGGGCTTGAGACCAAAGGAGAAAATGAAATGGAAGTAGAGCAGACACTGTTTCAGACAAAGCAGGATAATTGATTACAGGCAAGATCTCCTGGAGGAGAAATACCAGAGAGGTATGGCAGAGGAGTAGCATCTCTTCCAGTTAAAGATTGTGTTGATAAACTTGCAGTTAACATAGGGACAAAGAGTGCAAGGTCTCTACTCCTTATGAACTTCTTCCTCTGTGAGTGTATACCAACTCCCTGCTGAAATGGAAAGTCAAAGAATGGTGGAGGTGGGAAGGGACCTCTGGAAACTATGAGGTCCAACCTCACTCTGCAGGCAGGACCAGCTACAGCCAGTGGCCCAGGATCATGTCCAAATGGCTTTTGAATATCTGCAAGGATAGAGACTTTTCATAGCCTTTCTGGGCAACCTGTGAGAATTATTTCATACAGTTATGAAAAGTGATTTGCGAAAAGTGGAGGGAAGAAGTATAGATATACAGTTAGTGATTTTAAGTTATATATATATTGCTGTAAATATATGAAGTTGGTGTGCTTTTGTGGTAGCACACATACAAGTATATTCATTAAAAGGCATTTAGATGCTTCCACAGAATTGGTTGGTGGCATATATAGTCCTTGGAAAGACACTTTGCAGAACAGGCCTGACATCTGAGGGTGGAAATCACTTAAAAAGCATGTAAATCTAAAATCTGCTTTCTCTTAGGAAGAAAAACCATAAAAGTTCTTGAGAGCAGAAAAGTGGAAACTGCATACCACTAGCATAAAGGCTGTAATTTCTACTTGCTGGAGTAGAAATAACAAGGGTAGTTTGGCTTGAATACTTGAACTTTGTCATGCCCAGAAAGCATACAAAGTAGTGGCCTCTCTAAACAAGTGAAATGTTATTAAAGAGAAATCAGGGTCACCTTTGGCTGTGTTATATATACCTAAACCCTTGTCCTAGGTAAAGGTGTGCTCAAAATCTAGAGTGATGCAATGGTGCAGAAAAGCTTTATGTAAGAGAGCTGGGAGTTTGATTAGCAGCAGACCACTGCAAACAGTAGGTATTGATACCTCTTCCACCTCGATTCTCAAGGAGTTGTAGCTTTCTTGAGTATTTAAAGTTCTCCTCAGACAAGAGGAAAACAAAAAGCTGTGTTCTGCTTCAGTTTTAGTTACTGGCTTTGGGCTAAGACCACAGGAAATGAAGCGCTTAAAAGAAAAGGGGAGAGGGAAACAATGTAGTGACATAAGGCAACAGTAACAAGTTTCTGTTGCAATGTCCTTCCCTAGGCATTTCTCATATCCCAGTCTCTGTAGACAACCATTTTCCAGCTAGGCCTTGTCAAAAAAGCAGTTTAGCCAAGCAATGCTCATTTGTCTTAGGCATGGCATAATTAGTTCTAGTAATAAAGAGTAGAAATCAATGATTATTGTTTGAGAGATAACTACTGGTATTAATTTCTTGTGATTTTTTTTTTAATAGCATTACTAACCTTTACCGTCTACCCATTGTAAACAGCTTTGTGGCACTAAGTTCTGATTAAAGAAACTATTTAATTCAGTTTCAGCTCTCTTCTGATAGACTCAACATGGGTTGACTTCATGTAAGAGGAACCACTGCAAAAAGTGAACCATTCACAGGAAATGGTGGTAAACATTGGATTGGGAAGCCTTAAGTCTTGTAACTGGACTCTAAATACTACAAATGCTAAACAAGGTGGTAATGTAAATACTTGTTCTTTGGCAAATGGCATGACAGATCTTTCTTACTATTAAGACACACACACCTATGAACTTCAGTAAATATGATTTCACTTAGTTTTGTATAACTTTGGTGCTTCCAGCTGATTAAACATGTAGAAAATGGGAACATTAATTACTAACACAAATTAATAATGAACTAAAAACCAAACTAGTAATTCAAGTAATAGCTTATGTTTTTACTAAGCCAAGGCTTTGTGTACTTCAAAGCAGTATTTCATGCAGAGTTAGAGGGCGAAAAAAGATGCTTATTTCTCTGTAAATCAAATCAGTTTTAAATTAACTGATGTTGCTTTTTATTGTGAGATTTCTTCAGGGTGTTACTTTATTTTGTTACCCTTTCCTCTTAAACTAGGTAGATCTTATCTGTAGTCTTGCTCTACCTACAAATGTAGCATATCCAAAGTATTGGGGGTGGGGGGTGAGTGTGGCTTTGCTTCCTTGTTACTCCATTTCATTATAGATTTCTGTTTCAGTCTGTCTTGTTCTTCCATGAATTTCTGATTGCAAGGCAACTGTAACATTATTGCTGTGCATGTATGTTAAGCATTAACTGTTGCAGTTCAATATTAAAGGAATCCCCATCACCCCAAGACAGTGGGGTTTTATATGAAGGACAAAGCTTTAGAGAGAAATTCAAGGTTGTGTTGCCTGCCAGGAGCTAAATAGCTAGAGGACTCTTGGAGATGAAATATTGGAAGGTCTAACTTTTTTGTTCTCAAAGCAGGGCCTGTCCAAGGGACACTTGAGGGCAATCCTTGAAGAGTTTCATTTCATGCTTTTAATACAGCTGTCTATGGAAGCTTGGCTTGAGGATGTCTTGTATGTCCTGACCCTTTTTGCTCTGAAAGAATTTGGGTAGACCCATCAACAGTCCACAGAAATCTGAGACTTTTTCCATGTTCTTACTTTAGAAATACAGGGTAATTCTGGCATACTTTATCATTTCTTTATAGTAGAAACTGAAGATAAATAGCACTAATTTCCACAGCTATTCAAATGTTTGCTTAGACACTGGCTAATTATCCAGAAGAGGCCCAGCACTTCTCAAAAACAGCCAGCAGAGACATCTGAGCTCCTTTAAATCAGAGCTTTGGTTCCCTATGTTAGCAAGGTCAACAGTAGTTGTAGACTTTTGTCTGCCTTCCATGTTCATCCTGTTACTGGCAGACCCATGTCCTTTGTGCTGTTATCTCTCTAGTGTTCAACTCAGACTTGATATTTTCATGTAGTCCTAGCACAGTTACTAATCCCACCCATATCTAATATTTCAGAGATGCTTTCATAATTGAACCAAATAAAAAAGCTGTAAGGAAAACAAAAGGTTAAATCCAGGCTTGTAATTGTGTGCTTTTGGTGCATAAGAAGGCATTTTGGATATTATAACCTCTAACTTGAATAAACTTTTGAGAGTTACACAGTTCTAGGTTATACTTTCAAGGCCTTTTCTGAAACTCTTTAGTGATGGCTTTCACTGTTATCCTGTAAGTGTATCCTTGTGTCTATAAAATGTGTTTAAAGTGGTTATCTTCTGAAATAAGCTGGATTGTATGGCTGTAACTGAAAATAACTTCAGGCTATTTACTGATAAGCTTACCGTGGGTTGGTTCTGCCTTTCAGGCACCCCTTCTCCTCTTTAACATACAGTAGTGCATTAGTGCTGTGCTATCTGGTTTGAACAAGCATACTTTAAGGCAAGGCTACCCTAGCCTGTCTGCAGAAGAGTTAGAGGTGCTATTTTGTCAGACCCTTTGTGCATTCCTTCTCAGTTACTGGAATAGAAAGGAAAACTGGGGCATGTGGACATCGCCGGGTTTTGTTCTGTGTTGGAGTGAGTGGCCATATCCTACCCTGGATGGTAGTAGGAGAACCTGCATCATGTCCTATTGTGATCCATGAAGAATGAGAAGAAAAGACTGAACATCCATGTTGAGAGGGAGAGAGAATGTAATGTGTTTTCAACAAAAACTTAGAGCAGCATTTTCTCATGGCCCACTCTTCCTTCATGATAGTAGTTACAGGATTAGCAAATAAGCACAGCAGCAGTCTTTATGAACTCTGATACCTTAGTTGCCAGAGCAGTCTAGATGAGTCCTTGACTAATCACACCGATTTTACTCTTGCAGTTGGTCAAATAGTGTTTAACATGAAGACAAACCAATACATTTTACCCAAATGCTGCACTTGTTAGCACTGTTATGAGGCTGTCCTGGCAGTCAGGAGTAGCTGTGGCTTAGGAGGAAATCTCTCATCTCTCAAACCATTATGCTACTGTTGGTAGGTAACTACAGCGTAAACACTTGCCTGTTTTGATCAGCCCTGGAAAAATAACCATGCTTGATCCCCCTTACCTGAAGGGACTATATGGAAAATGAGCTGTTTCTTTGGCATAGAGGAATTCCTGCCTTACAGTAAAACCATCAGAATAGCTTAGAAGGGTTATTGATGGAAGGCAGAAAGTATGAAAAAGATGGCTATATTGAAAAATAGGAACTTATATATTGGCATCTGCTTTATTTCTTTGATATAAAGAATACATGCCACCTTGTGTTTAGAAAGTAATTTTCTACTTTGTGAATTCTGTGTTCAGTTTCCATTATCTTGAGCTGCATACAACTAACATTGTTTTCTGTGGATGCTTGGTTTCTACTTTAAGAATAATTAATCCAAAATGTAATTTAAAAAATCACTTTCCCAAACAAAGTATTTCTTCATATTCTCATTTGCTGTATTTAGACTAATTTGTCTTGACATTGCAGCTGTGCTGTTCATTGTGTTGCACAATCTTTTGAGTTTTGTTTCATTAAGAATGGAACTAAAGAATTTGGGGAAGGGGAGGGAAGAAGTGCTAGACTGTTAGAAGTTAATTTGCCGTAAAGCAAAATGTTGAGAACAGATTACGAAAGCTATGAAGTGACATGTAAATGCTTGTTCGGTTTCACACTTGTGAAAAATAAGTCATTAAAGCTGTGTGCACATGAAATAGATGTTTGGTTACAGCTACTGGGAATAGTTTGCTCATACTGGTATATTCAGGATAATAAAGGAAAAAAAGGAATTGATCTTTAGGCCTAAAAACTCCAGGGTAAAACTAGTTTGAAAAACAAACTTTCTGTTCAGAATAGCTTCATACATTTTTATCTATCCACCTAGTTGCTGTATCTAAACTGCACTGCAGGTTAGAAAGTATACGTCTGCACTATGCTTTTGAGTTTTGGTTTTTTTTTTTCTAAAATTCTAAGAGAAAGCTTAAAATTAAACTTGAAGTTGAACACTGCATAATTTGCCTGATTCCTCATCCTGATGTATCACAACACAATTTCTTTCATCTGGTATATCCTACTGACTGGTAGCTCAGACCTTAAGTACTTAAATGTTTTGATTAAATGTCTTCCTTTGCAGCTGTGAGAGGTAAAACTGAAACCTTAAGGATCAAACCAGAAGGGAGATAGTTTGATTAAATCACTTGAGTTGACTTGAATTATTTTGGGGGCCTGGTTCATGACCTCTAATGCCATGGACAAAACACATTGCTTGCTTAGTATCTTCTAATACTTCTTTTTTAATGGAGGATTATCATGTCCATATGTCACATTGGAAGACTAATGTGGGCTGTGCTACCTGTTCAGGCAAAGTCCAGATGTGAAGGCCACCCAGGAGGCATTTTGCCCTGAACCAGTCAAACTCTTAACTAGTTTCTCAGCAGCATGAGAAAGGACATAAGAGACTTCAGGTCTGGTAGGCAGATGTAGCTGAAGCTGAAAGAAACTAGAAACAAGAAACTAGGTTGATCTGGTTTATGTAACAGGCAGAAAAACTGGAGACTAGAGTATGAAGGAAGCTACTTGGATCAAAGAAGTGGGCTGTGCCAGAAGCTCAGTAAGAACACTGATTTTATTTGGGGATTGCTTATACCACGAAAGAGAATAACTTCACTTTGGGATTGTTTTTCCCAGCAAGAGAAGGCTGGGAGGAGCAGTGGGCAAGCCTTTACTTGGAGTCTGGAAATGCGTCCCCCTATAGGGTGTGTCTGCCTCTGACAGTGCTTGTTTTCAAGTACTAACTCCCAGCTGTAGCAGATGGCTGGAGGATGGCAGCAATGAAGATGACTGTGTCTTCCATTTAGCTGAGATGTTGGTAGTTAACTGTTAAATTTTGTATGTATGATAGTTGTGCTATCTTTATAGACTACATCAACTTAAGGATTTAAATGGGTTCGTGGGATAATGTTCCCTGACAAAAGTACAGGGGCCTGCTCTGAGCAGGCTGTTTTGGAACACTAAGATCTTATGTGAAGTTTTCTATGAATTGCTAATTGTCTTCAGAGCAAAGTAGCTGTGCTTTTTCCTATGTGGCTGTAAATGACTCTTTAATAGTCAACTTATGTGAAGTGACTGTAGTTCTGTTGCTGAGAGTTGTTCAGTCTGCAGTTGAATTGATGAAGACATTGCCCAGAGTGTCCTTAACAGGGTTTCCGTCACTTGCCAGCTGCTTCTTGGTTGAAAAAGGGTTGCTTGAGCTACAAGCTCTGAAAGCTCAATCTTTGTAGTGTTTATGCTTTGGAGGAGTGCAGCATGGTTTGGTGGGCTTTCTGAACTTTCCTGCTCTGCAATTGTTCTGTGTTTTTTCCCATTTCTATATATGTCCCTGTGGAAATTCTCTTCTTCATGAGCCGTAGATAAATATAGACATTTAGGGACACTCAGTTATAGTTCATCTTTCAAAAAAAGAAGGCAGTGCCATAGTGAAGACAATAGAAAAAACAGTCCAATAAAGCTTGGTACACTTACCTGTTTATCTCTTGGAAGCAAACGATTCATGCTTTGAAGAGGGGGAGGGGAAATCTGTTATTCTTTCCCTTCTTTCTCTCCCCTAAAACAAACTCCAAGGTGAGTGCCCCTTCATTTCTGTAGCTGCTGTAGTTGTCAACCAGAGCTTCAGTCTGCATTATCAAGCTTTCTGGCAATGGGAGGTGGCAATCAGTCATTCTGTTGTGATGTGGACAGATAACTGAGACATAAGTGGAAACTGCTGATGGAGCTGAGTAATGCTCTGGAGGGGAGTAAATTGTTAGCAGGTCTGAGTTGGGAGCGTGGATCTCTTACAGGGGTGGCAGAGGATCAGGGATTGTGTACCCACAGTGGGTGTTGGGATGTGTAAGGCATGCTGCAGATAAATAACACACTGTGAAACTTCAGTACTATCCCAGTGAAGCCTCTCACCTTTTCAGAAGGCGCTGTGCTGTGATGACTGGGCTTTGTTGCCATGCAACATAAGAAGAGAGGCTGAAACTTCATGTGCCTGGCACAGATCAGTTTAACAGAGAACTAAATTATTGTTTGAGGCTCTATATAAGAGGTTTAGAGATCCCTGCCATGAGGAAAGAAACAAATGCAAGGCAGCGTGCTCTTAGATTATTTTTGTAATTAGGTTTGTTATGCAGTTATGACAGAATCCAGGAGTTGTATTAATCAACAGTAGAAAAGGCAAGGAGTCAGGAGGTCTGTTAATCTTCTATCATCTGCCAGCTGTCCAGTGAAAACTCTTTTGTGTGGTGTTAGGAGGTCTGGATTAGTCATTTAACACCTGCAGGCAAAAATGTTGTACAAGAACATGTGAAAATCATTAGAGCAAAACTGTCCTGACGTCTGTGATTGGAAAATGCAGACAGCATAAGAATGGAATTAGATGGATTCAGCTGTAGCAAATACTTAAGAGGCATTTGCATGTGGTGAATTTGGATCTAAATTACGTGGGAAGACCAGGTTTCTAGGAGGACTTAGCATTTGTGGTAAGCAGTGGATTAGAATAGAGTAGTAGATCTGTCATGAATAGATTTTTATATTTGCTAGGCATGTTTGTGATTAAAAAACATTATCTGAAGTTCTTTGGTAATACAAAACTTCTCTTGTACTCACTGGCAGCCTAGAAGCCAAAGTAAATAATAACTACACAACTTCATTGATGTTTTTAGCCTATATAGTGCTCTGTTTAATGCTTATTTAAATGAAGAAAATGTTGAGTCAGTTTCAGAAAACATATATGGCAAAGGTAGGTATCCTAGCAGAGGTGATCTTTTAGCAATGGTAGGTGGCCTCCAGTTGCCTTCAATATATCGCTTAAAATCTAATTTTTTAGACAAGCTAACTCTGATTTGCATTTTTAAGCAGAAGCAAACTTTGTTACAATCAAAGCATAAAAACTGGAGGCTTAAATCAGTTTCATCTTGAGACTTGTTTTTGCTTTATTTTGTTTTATTTTGAAACTTTTAATGAGGAATTGATAACAGAAATGTGTGTGTGTGTGTATATATATATTTTTTTTTTAATTAAAGCATTGCTTATGAGTACTTGTAAAGATGGAAAGTGAGTTATAATAGACATTAGTGTACTTTCACTGATGTTACTTTTTACACATGAAGTTCTGCTTCTGCTATTTCTTTTAATGTTATATGTCCAAGACAATTAGATAAAACTAACAATATCTAACTTCCAAAACGTGCTGTCAATAATTGAAACTGATAATCTGCATTGGTTTAACGCAGATGTGCTCTATGGTGTAATTAAACACTTTGCATTCCTTTTTCTGTCTTTAAAAAAAGTGACTTCCATTTTGGGGTCAAGTTATCTCCTCCTGATAACTAGTCTCTTGCAGAAAAATAAACATGTCTGAGCTCAATTGATCCTTCAGCCTTAGGATTTCTGGAGATATGATCCTTGCTGCCTTGCTGTCTGAATTCACAAACAAGCTGTGGATTTTCTGTTGGCATTTTTGACAAACTTGGAAGTTCAAAACCTGTACAGTGTTCTTGCTTCAGAAGTCTTGATAATACACTGAGGTGGGGGTTTTGAACACTTACCACTAATGTAGTATGGTCATGATGATGTGGTGTTTTGTTTGTTTGTTTTTTCTGCTTTGTAGACCACTAAAGCATTCCTTCCCAAGATGCTGGAAATGAATCATGGACACATTGTGACAGTTGCAAGTTCCTTGGGATTGTTCAGTACTGCTGGAGTGGAGGTTTGTTAGACTACAATTAACAATATATTTGGCACATCTTGCGTAGAATAAGCTTGCTTTGTGTTCTTAACCAAGAAAATAAATTCAAACCTTCAAAGACACTTGGAAGCTGTGGTGCCAACTACCATATCAACACATAGCACCCTGTGAGTGGGATCTGCAGGACATTGGCAGCTACAGTATTTTGCCTACTTTGTAGGAGGACTTTCCACTTGGAATGGCTAGGGATTTCAGAATACTAAATGATTTTTCAATTATCTGATAAATTTAGGAACCTGAAAGTTGCCCACTTGCCTACCCCTGTCAAGATCTTCAGAGCTGAGCTTAAAGCCAAAGGCAGGGATTTTTGGAAGTCATGCTTTCTGTTTCTGTGAGGAAATAGCTGCAAGTCTGCCTCTTTCCTGAATGTCTTGCCTGCTTTCCTAGGCTCCCAGTTGGAAGCACTAGGTTGTCTACTTGCTAGTAGCTGTTAGAGAGCACCAGTTTGAGAGACTTGTTCAGTACATAAAACTAGGTCAGGATTAGAGCCTATTATCTTGCTTTTTGAGTCATTAGCACAAATGCAAGTGTGAACAAAAAGCATTTGCTAAGTGAAAATTAACGTCTAATGGAATAATGGTCATATTACCCCATAAACACAGGGTTATTTGCATATAGGTAAGGTTCAATCCAGGACATTAAATTGGAATGTTTCATGATAGAAATGAATGAAGGTGTTGTAACTTATGGCTTTTCAGAGATTTACTATCTTGAGAAAATTATGAAGAATTTCTTAGATTGTGGGTGTGATCACCAGCAGAGGTGGGCAAATGCAACAGAAAACTCAAATACTACTGCTGTCTACGAAATCATTTTGTAGTGTTGCTGAACTTGGTATTTTTAGATACACAAACTATATCCTCTTCTGAAAATAATACACACAAATCTCCATTATAGTTTCTGTTGAAACTAACCTTAAAAATAAAGCATTTAAGTTTTTTCACCTGTGCACTGCCAACTCTCCAAGGATTTTCAGATCTGACCCAAATCTGGTCACTATTGGGTATCTCAGTTCTCTGTTGTAACATTCAATGCTAACCAAACTTTTAACTGGAGTAACTTGCTGTGTGAGCCTGCCTGATTCAAAGAATCAAATCCAAGGTAATATCCTCCTACATTAAGATTTCATGCTTTCATGATTCTGTACTAATTGCCTCAAAAGTAAAGTGATAAATGAGTTGGTGGTGACGCTCTATTCAGTGGGTGTCTTTTGTTGTTGCTTTGAAAATCTGTACAGAATCACCTCAGATGCTTTGGCTTTGAACGTGGATCATATCTGTCCTAATTTAAATTGCCTTTTTCTTGTTCATTGCAAACACAGGATTATTGCGCCAGCAAATTTGGAGCTGTAGGTTTCCATGAGTCTTTAAGCCATGAATTGAAGGCAGCTGAAAAGGATGGAATCAAAACAACTTTAGTCTGCCCTTATCTTGTGGATACAGGAATGTTCAGAGGATGCAGGATCAGGTGAATAAAATTCTTCTTATGCCCTGCTTTTGGTGTCATAAAAGGACTTGAAGGTATATAAACTGCTACCATAAAATATTTTAAGTATTGTGTGCTTTATTACATCCTACTGTGATCTGTAATCCTGACTCAGACTTTCCAAATTCAGTGAATATCTTCTGCTTTTTTGTATTTGGACAATACAAGTTTTGAGCTGCAATCTTTGTAACCAAATAGTAAATATATTTTTTAAAAAAAAGACTGAAGTCTTTTTGTTTGTTGTTGTGTTTGTTTTTTTTTTTCCCTGGCTGAACCATTCTAAAGAAAGTGGGTTGATGAACTCTTCATTGAGGTATGCTGTCCTCTAGGTATCTTATTAATCTGTCTTAATCAAATATTTCAGAAAAGAAATTGAGCCTTTCCTTCCACCCTTGAAACCAGAATACTGTGTGAAACAGGCGATGAGAGCAATCCTTACAGACCAGCCAATGATCTGCACGCCTCGCCTCATGTATATGGTCACCTTCATGAAAAGGTAAGAGCTAAAATGCCAGTTTGTTGGCAGTACAATCTACAGAACACCAGCAGAGTACATGAGCAAGTCCACCTTTTGGATATAAACACTTCCCCAGCCACACAGACCATAGCTGCAGTTCTGTTAGAATTCATTCTGTGGCTTTCAGGAGTATGGATTGCTTGCTTGGGAAGCTCCATAAAACTGACATCCCCTCTATCCTTGTTTTACTGTTGTATGTCCCATCCTCCTTCTATTCTTAGTCTTATTTTCTTATCAGCAGACTTTGTTTCTAAAGAGGTACATGAAAGAAGAGCATGAGGCAGCTTCCAGAAAAGGAACCTCTAGTTGTTTGTCTCTAGAACTAATGTGCTAGACCCTGCCTGCAGATTCTCTAGGATTTACAGAGATAACAGTAGATAAAATGAAAATCTGCACATTAACAAATTTTCAGAGTCTGAGTTTAGAGGAGGGGTATTTAAAGAAATTACCTGCCTTGTTCTGTCTAATGCACTACAGGTTTTGGGTGGGGATGCTGTTTAATCGGTAAGCAGGCTGACATTTCAGTGATGCAGGCTAATACAGGAGTTGGCTTAAAGATGCAATATCAGCTTTATAGAGAACAGCTTCACAGCTGTCTGAGGTGGTTTAGTTTTTTTAAAAAATGTCTGTGGTATGTAAGAGGGTCCTTTAAAATATAATGATGCCTTGTTTTTCTCCTTAAAGACATGGTTGTAACTGAGAATGTTTGATTTTTATTCCACTTCCAAGCAGTGGTTCCTCTCCCTCAAATCTTTCCTGGTTGACAGGCTCACCAAAGACTAGAGGGGCCTTCACCACTCATCTTTTTCCTGGAAGAGAGTATGTGTGTGGCTCTTCTGCCAACCAATCAGGGCCACTTTCAGCATCTTTAAGAATCAGCTTCTTCAACCAGAAGCTCAGAAGGTGCTTTATTGCTCTCTGCATAAGCAGTGCCCTATACAGCAATAATCACATCAAAGGCCCTATGGGTTGTCTTTCATTCAACACTTTAGCTTCCAACAGGGAGATCAAAGCTTCTGTATAATCCATGCCCCAGGCAGCAGCACTCAGATCAAAGACCCTCCACTGGCTACTGCACAAGCAGTACTACTGGCATCAAGGACACCTGTATCAGTGACTTCTCAGTGCTTCAGTGGTCGTTACTCCTAATGGCTAGACTCTGTGCATTGCTTTCCACTGAATGTCTACCGCTATTTTCAGGGGCTGAGGAAATTCCAACTTAGTCTTTCACTAGAACCTGAGTACTGTACTCAAAACGAAAGTAATATTTTTTGGATGTGGGAAAGGAGGGTATGTAGCCAGGTGACAGTCGCCTCTTCAAATTTTACCAGGCAGGGAGGAAATTGCTGTCTTCACTTCAGACCTCTCTTTTTTGAGGATGAATTGAGCTTAGGATATAAGTCAAGGTTGTTAGACACTTGGTGATCAAAGAATGGCATTAACTAGCACTAATCCCGTATTACAGAATATCTTAAATGTCTGATGACCTCTGCTGATATGGCTTTGAGCAGACACTTTGTGTTTAGTAGGCTTTCTGTGATACCTTGCCACCCCTGCCTTTAAAACAAGCTATTTACACTGTCTGTGAAGAAGCATCAGGAAATCTGATCTAAAGTGGAGGCATGTGAATGAATAGCTTTCACCCTCTTTACTTGCCTCTGTGGTTGGGATTCTAGAATTTCAGTTTTCACTGTAAGTATCTTTCCAAAATAAAATTTCATTAAATCTCTTAGGAAGCCTGTCCAATAGCTATTAAGTTGCTTTCAAGAAGACAAAGTACATAGTGTAAGCAGAGGGTTTGTTTTATGCTGTCCTCTAACTATTTTATAACCTCTTTTTCACAGTATTCTGCCCTTTGAAGCAGTTGTATGCATGTACCGGTTTTTGGGAGCAGACAAGTGTATGTACCCTTTCATCGCTCAAAGGAAACAGGCTACAAACAACAATGAAGCAAAAAATGGAATTTAACACTGGTTTGATGGACTAACACTTATAGATGAATATGATAATGTTACATGACTGAATTGTGAAGTGCGCTTGCATCTAACAGATACAAGTGTCAACATCTTACTGTGGCATTTTCTTGGGTCCTAAACCTGTGTATTGAACTCTAAAAATCAATGTTTTTTATATACTGTAAATAAAACTGACTAGAGTAATGGAAAATGTGATAGGTAAGCAAAGTGAATTTGCAAGGTAGCTGCCACCATTGTCCTTTAGAATATCACTGTATGTACAGTAAAGTAGTCTTACTACTTCTTGTAGGGATGCACTGTGTGATATCTCTTCCTTAGCTTGCCAAGCTTTTTAAGAGTTGTCTCCAACTAGAACATGCAATGTTTCAGAAATTCTTTCTTTATGTTGTTTGGGAAGGAGGAGAGAGGGAAATCTGAAGATTTTAAGCTACTGCTTGTGACTTTTTATCAAATTCAGTGACAGTTTCTGAATGCATCTCTTCACTTGTTAACCTATGCGCTCTAAAGGATACATGGCCAAATTGTGGTGTAATTCTCTTTTGTAGCAATTGTGTGTTCTATTTAAACGAAGATGAAAAGAAATATATGCTGATTCAAAGACAAGTGAATGCGTCAAATACTCATGGAGCAAACTAGTACTGGGCATCTGGTTTTCTAGGAATGCAGTCAGTGATTTAAACTGACATTTTGCAACTCATTTGATTTGAAATATGCTCTGTTTTGTTTCCCTCTATATGTCAGGATCCAATCTACTCTTATGGACTATGTTTCATTTCTTCCTCCTCATTCTTACTTCCAACAGCATTCTACCCCCTGAGGAAACTGTTGTATTAAATTTCTCTAACTGGACTTGTGCCTAAAAGACAAAGCAGCTCAGCTGACATATTGCTTATGTAAGTGCTGGTCATATGCCAATTATTAGCAAAGGAAAAATAGAATAATGCCCGATGTAACTCTACATGTGGAATATGGAAGGGTGTAAAGATTTTTTGAGTTCTACTCACATTGTAGAACAGCAAATGACATTTTTACAGTATTTCTTTTTGTAAAGTGAACAATTTTGTGCCTTGAATAATTTGGTAATCTGTATTAGTGAAGTAAAAGTGAACTTCTACCTCTGTATCTTAATGTATACCATTTACACTTGTAAACTACTATTGGACAAATTGTGATTACTTTTTTAGAATGTTGTGTTAAATAGTGACCAATGTCTGTGGTTATTAAAGTAAACCACATTTTCCTTAAAACAGTGACTGCAGTGCTTGCTTGAAAGGCTGAACTAATGCAAACTACTTGTTTGTTCCGTAGCTCTTCACTATCAGCACAGTTCAAATATTTGTTGCTCAATTCCTGTAGCCACTTTGTCAGCTACATGGTTTACAGTGTAATCTCTTAAGTCTATCAGTAAGTACTGTGAAATTAGGCTTTAGGAGCTGACAGTTTTCTATCATATCTAAGTTTTAACTGGTCAAAGAACTTCTTCAGAATATTAATTTTGGTTTTCTATGGAGCTTTGTTTAGATCTGCATAAAAATGATGTGGTGTAGGTAGAGTTTTGGTGAATTTAAATGTAGTTTCAGTGCAGCTGCACTTATTACTACCTATATATAAAGCATACATATATTATTTTTTAAAAAGTATCTGTGTGGAGAATAGTGTTGTTAACTAAACCTGTTTAGAAATTAATCTCAAGTAGAAGAAATGGTTTACATTAACCCTTACTCCACATTCCATGTTCTTCTGAAAAAAACCTCTTAATGACTTCCCCGGGGCCAAATTAACTTCCATGTTCTTACAGCAAAGTCACTAAGAGCAAGTACAACAAATTTCATTCTATTACATGGCATAACTTTAATGCAGGTTTGTTTTTCTAAGATGTCTCAACCTATATTACTGTCTGGGACTAAAAAGTGACTTTTAAAATTTGATACTCAAAACACTTATTAGACTGACAAAAAAGGAAAAATAGGAGGCTGACAGTAATATCAAGTTTCTATAAAGCATCATTCCAATTCACAATGGTTATAGATTTCCTTCAAAAGCAAGTTTCAGGGCTTGTAGATTTCTGGAAATATGTCCATCTAAGTTCTTGAACTGAGGGGTGGCTTGTGACTGATGTGCTCCGTGAGCACACTTCTAAAACCTGTTTAGACACTTATTTGAAAAATCAATTAGGAAATTAAAAGTTAAATACAGATAGAGAAAGGGGATACCAGTACTTAATAGCTGGTGAGAAGTGCTTAAGGGCTTGTGGGGGATATATTTGAGGTTAATTTTGTGTTCCTCTGGTTTAAGTAATATGAAAGCTTGTGATATTTCTGTATACAATCATGGCGCCAAACTTAAAATGAGTAGCACTTGTCTTGCAGAATGGGAAACTGGGTTTAAAATGAGTTCAAGGCTCCAGAGAATCATATTAAAGCATTAGTTTTTCCTGATGCAGATGAGCATAAAAAAAAAAAAGCACATAAAGATGCTGGTCACCTGAACAAAAGTTGTTTTGATTTTTTGATTTTATGATGTCCCAGCTGCATGAGTGATTCCTATGAAGCAGGAAAAAAAGACTTATGACTGAGGGAGGAAGGGGAAGTTAGGTTTCACCCACTTAGATTTAGAATTAAACTGCTGCAGCTACCATGTGATGCTGAGAGTTTCCTTTAGTGCAGTGATCAAAAACTACTATGAGAATTTGTCTCTATTCAGGGTTGTTGCTAATGCAGAATTCAGTTATTTCAGTACAAAGCCAGTGTAGTTTAAGTAGCTCAGGTAAAAGCGTTAAAATAATACTTTAAATTAGTAACTTGATGTAGGAACTTTTTCCTTCATTCTGCAGGATCATGTCACAAATGTTTACTGTTGGGTGCATGTCTTGGTATGTTGCTGCCGTAACCAGATGGAATAGGCAGCAGGTGGAAGTTTTCTCAGAAAGTTCCTATCTTAATGATGCTAAGCCTACAGTCACATAAATGTGTTTGAAGGTTATTATATAGTACCTTATTTCCCAGTAAGCAGGATGCATCTACAGTGGTGCTATAGGGTTAACAGTGGGGAGAAACAGGCACTGTCCAATTTATGGATGGGGTGGTAGGCCTATCTTAGTTGTGTTCCTATCAGATAATTAGTTATTTGCACAACATGGGTAGCTGGCTGCTCCCTTGCTACACAAGATGTCTACTTGATCAGAGGAATGGTACCTGAATGGTTTATATTTGTTCTGTTTAAACCAAAGCTCAGAGGGTGTGAGAATTTTTTTCTCTGAGACATAAAATTCCTCACATTTGCTGTGTTGTACATATATATGCATCAACACTTGCTGCAATATAACTGGTATACTTTTGCCTAGAGAAGGACCTGGGGGTGGTGAGTGACAGCTGACTGAACATGAGCCAGCAGTGTGCCCAGGTGGCCAAGAAGGCCAATGGGATCCTGGCTTGTATCAGAAACAGCATGACCAGCAGCTCCAGGGAGGTTATTCTGTCCCTGTACTTGGCACTGGTGAGACCGCTCCTTGAATACCATGTTAAGTTCTGTGCCCCTCACCACAAGAAGGATGTTAAGGTGCTGGAGTGAGTCCAGAGAAGAGCAACAAAACTGGTGAAGGGGGTGGAGAACAAGACTTATGAGGAGCGGCTGAGGGAACTGGGGTTGTTTAGCCCAGAGGTTGTTTAGGAGAGACCTACCTGAAAGGAGGTTGTAGAGGGGAGGGAGCTGACCTCTTGTCCTATCACCTGTCACTTGTGAAAAGGGGGAATGGCCTCAAGCTCTGCCAGGTGATGTTCAGCCTAGATATCAGAAAAAATATTTTCACAGGAACGGTCATTGAGCACTGGCAGAGGCTGCCTAGGGAGGTGGTTGAGTCACCATCCCTGGAGGCATTTAAAAGACAGGTAGATGAGGTGAGGTGCTCAGGGACATAGTTTAGTGGCAGATAGGAATGGTTTGACTTGATGATCCAAGAGGTCTTTTCCAACCTGATGATTCCGTGGTTCCATATCAATAGTGTGTTCACAACCAGACTTACTGTGTAATAGCTTGCTCCTGACGTTATGCTTTGAGAGTCTGTCTGTGTAGTTTCTAAGTAAATATGTGCACAAATAGTTTTTTAGAGCCAGGCTTTTCCCAGTGGTGCCCAGTGACAGGACCAGAGGCAATGGTCACAGACTGAAACACAGGAGGAGCCATCTAAATATCAGGAAATACTGTGAGGGTAATGAAGCACAGGCACAGGTTGCCCAGAGAGGTTGTGGGGTTTCTCTCCTCAGAAATATTCAAAAGCAGTCTGAATTGTCCTGTGCAACTGGCTCTAGGTGGTCCTGCTTGAGTAGTGGGGTCCCTTCCCAGCTCAGTCATTATAATTATGTGATTCCCTAAGAAAAAGAGAGCCTAGTTTACTGCTATTAGGCGTGCTATGAAAGAGGATTAGTGTCCCTTAAAAGTCTGACTGTGTTGGAAGGAAATTTAGAGCAATCTGAGTTCACATCTCCTATACCAGCCTCCTTTATGGACAGTCCCAATGGATAGTAGAGACTGGATTGTTCTCATTAACGGTAGAGCTAGATAGGAGCCTGTAAACCTAGACTTTCCCTCTGTCCCAAAAACCAGAAGTGTCTAGGGGAACAAACTTATGTCTCTAAAATCTAAGCTCTTCTCAAAGTGAATCTTCCTTCTCTTCCATTTCCTAGTCTTTAAAAGGAATCTGTGGTTACCAGGTTTAACTGGGTGTATCCGTTAAGTAATTAGAGTGAGATAAGACAAGTCTGGGCTTCATGTATCTTTGGTTTTGGCATTAGTAGTTCCTATTACCATGTACTTATTCATTCTTTTATGTCTTAATGTAGCTGCAGCTTGGAGCACCCAAGCTAGATGCTCAGAGTAGTATAAATCGTTCTTTCCCTCACATCCCGTTAGGCCTGTTCAGGTGGGGTGTGTGTGTGCAGTTGTTAACACACATTAGATAAGTGCTTTAACTTAGTTCATAATGACCTATGCAGTGGATCTCTTAAGTGAGGTAAACTAATCCTGAATGTACACTTTTGCTTCAAGAGCAAGTGTTATTTACATTCTGTTGTAACTTGTGTGTAGACAGACACTGGCAAGCCTTGTCTTTGGGAAAACTGGGAAAATTCTGAGGAATCAAAACTGTGTAGGGAGCGCATATAAATTAAAGGATTAAATTATGGATCACTATGGTTCTAAAAGTGTTCATCTGCATAAGAGTTTAATGCATATAAAAGCATTAACTTAATCTCTGAATTTCATTCCTAATTTTTCTCCTTGTCTCTGAGTAGAAAAGTCCCAGGCATCTGTTTAGCAAAACCAGATTATCATAATGCAAATGATAATCTGGTAAATACTTAGTCTCAGAGTCTGTTTCTGTCCTTTAAAGCTTTAAACACAAGTTTTGCCAGTACAGAAACTTTGGGACCCTACTCAGTTTTCGGTTGCTGATGAGTTCACATCCCACAAATGGGAAATAAAGCTTTCTATCACGGAGATAAGGTCTTGTAACAGCCCCTGAAATGGGGTTAGGCAGCACTGGTTGATGAGGGCACCTGATTTAACGCTGACTTTGTCATGAGCTCCTAACCCTAAATTCCAGGTGTTTAGTCACAGAGTTGCTCCCCTCCCTTGAAAAAAAGCTGGGGAGTCCAGGGAAGGTCCCTGAAAAGGTTAGAAATGTAGTTAAGCAAAAAACTTGGTACCCTAATTAGCCTGTCATGTTTTAGCCTGGTTATTAAATCATAGAATTATAGAATCACTTAGGTTAGAATGGACCTTTAAGGTCATTGAGTCCAACTGACCACCTAATGCTGATATGTATAATGACAGAAAGTGTGACTTTATCATGCCATCAAAGAAATGAAGAAATTCATGCTAAATTTATTTAAACATGGTTTAAGTGGACAAGCCAAATATTTAAAAATAAGTTTAGAAATGATATTCCTTGCTTACACACTTACCTATCTGCTAAATGCTGAAAATACACAAACAATTCATTTCTTCAACAAGAAAGAGCTTTCAAGCTAAATGATGAATGTGCAGAAACAGAATTAAGTGTTTGTGTGTGTGTGTTTATGTCTAAGTTAAATTGGCGAGATGTTTGTAAGGGCAATTGTAGTGCTTAGCTGGGGAGCTGAAATGTATTTTGTAGAAATGAAACCTCTGAATGCTTCTCTGTCTGTAAAGGCTGACCAAACCGCCTTCAAAATATTAGCCTGTTGTAGTTGGAAACATTTCAGCAAAAAATCTGCCTATGTCTGTGGCAATCTGAAAACTGGATTCTTTCTTTTCCTAATCTAATTATTGTTAAAGTTTGATGTGGCTGTGAGATGTAGGGAATAACTAGAGCTGAGCCACTAGGAAAGCTAGTAGAGGCAGATTTTAGCAGGAGAGGAAGAATAGGATGCTAGGGATCTCTCCTCCATACCCCACTCTAGCTGCTTGTTTTGCAGATTGTGTGCATGTACAACATCCTGCTTGTGTGCTGACATCCAGCCCTCTCTTCTCATAGCAGCTGCAGGCAGCCATAGCCCTGAGTTTTTATACTAGGACTCATCTACACACGTCCCTGATCAGAAGTTATTATGGAATAACTATGCTTAAGTCTGTGCCTGTGTTTGTGCCTGTGTGTGTACCCTTATGTTCTGCAATAAGCGTACATTGTTCCAGCCTAACTTAAACAAGAACAATGCTCTGGAGTGAGAAGTTCTGTTGTCTGGAACTTATTCAGGACAAGTCTGTGAGTTTTGAATGCCTGTCATACTCTCATCTACATCAACTGTTATATCTAAACAAGCTCTTAGAAGATAATTACAAACTTCATTTAGACATGTCTACTTAAGCTATGGATAAGCAAAGTTAGCTTGAACTCAAGCTGCTTTCTTAACATGCAAAAACATTTTGAATCACTATTTAGAAGAAACTTTACTCGATTCAAGTTAGGTTTTCACCTATGTCAGTATTTAGTGGAGAGATGGAAGCATGCCAGGGTGATTAGGATGTTAGGTTTTCCTGCAGCTCTGAAATCTCTTAGTATTGAACTTTCCAGCTGTTTTAGAAAGGAGCTCCTGGCTACTTGAATGCAAGGTAAGGAGTTTCACATCAACAGCAAGATCAGAGGAGATATCTCACAAGCATCCCAGAATCAAGCTAGCATGAGTGTTGTTCTTTTTGTGAGTGTCTGCACAGAAATTTTATCACTATTTTCTTGTCTTGTTACTTCTAGTTGCTCAGTCTCACTTCTGGTAGCAACAGTGGGAGCCTAAATGCAGATATGGCTCCAAGGGACCAGTGTTTCTTCAAGATCTCTGCTTCCCCAGAGCTTGCCAGTGAACTGCCATGCCTGAAATGGCAAGCTTCTTGTCACAGTGGTGGGAAATAAGTGTGAGGCAGGTGAGACCGAAGCTTCTAGCGGAGGGATTGTAAACCAGAACACTCCAGCAAAAATCATTCATACATGGATTTTCTCATCTCTCAAATGTATTCACAATCGAAACAGCCTGATAAGAAATGCCAGGTTTTCTCTGCCTGCAGTGACTCAAAATAAAAAATCATTCAAACAGTTGCTTTCTATATTGTATTTCTGAACTTACAGAAGTGACCGCTTCTCTGATTGCTTAACAACTCTGACACTTAAAAATACTGCATGGCTCACATAATAGATCATCTGTTACCATGTGTAAATTATGGACTAACTACTTAGTTAGTCCCAGGGCTAAGCTGGGAATTTCTGAGAAATAATAGGGTGGTTCTGAAAATGCACATTGTTCAAGCAATAGTTCAGTCTGATCTAACATTCTTTCACGTCTTAGTTTGTTTAGCAAAATAGAACAAATAGAGCAATTGGAAGATGTGTAACTGTCCTTACTAGACAGTTTTTTAAATATTTAAAATTTTTAAATTTTTTAAATAATTCAAACTATGTTTTAAGATGGAATTCTTATTTATAAGCAGAGTACTTCTGAGCCACAGCTGTTGATGTGATGGTGTTTTCTCAAGGAAATAATCAATTTCTCCATTACTTAAAGAAAACAGTCATAACTTTCACCAAGCCGCTGTCCAGCTCAGGTTGGGGCTGGGACAGGGACAAAAATTATGCCCAAGTTCTCCATTCTTGGAAAAGGTGTAAGGTTCTAGATGAAATTATGAACTATAATGCACTTGGAGATAAGTAATCCCAAAGTCTCCAATAAGCAGCTTTTAACTTTCCCTGTTTTTTTGGTATTGTAAATATTTGTAGTCCCATGTGAAGGTTCTACTCTGAAGACCTATAGCATCTAATAAGAGCAGTCAGGTCAGCCAAAGCAGCCCCTTTTTATTGAAGGGGCAAAATTGCACATGAAATTCCATGACTTTTGAGCTTGTGGGACCCAAGATTCTTGTTTTCTAAAAAAAAAAATACTCTTTTTTTTTTGTCTTTCTCCTGATGCTTGGATGATCAGATGTGGAGATGCTGTCAGTATTCTTGGGATTCACCTTGGGAAACCGAGCCTTTGTTACCAGATATTTGGAATCAGACCTAAAATTATTCTCTCACCAAGGACTCATAACACAATCTGCTGCCTTGAAAATTCTTACACAAAACAGCTTGTGGGACTGGGATGGCTGGGAAGTGGAGAAACTAATACAATGCTCCGGGCCAGAGGGAGCAAGGCAGAGCAAAAGCTAAAGCCCCACTGGGAAATTCATTAACCACAGCTCCTACAGCTGCTGTAACTTCCTGTTCTGTCACCGTCTGGAGTTTTTCCTTGAGTCCCACTCCCTGAAGACAATTCCAGTGATGTGGTCAGCACTGTAAGGTTTCTCACTTGCCAAGGTGCTGCATCCTTGCCTCCCCTCCCTGCTGGGGGTGACAGGTCCAACCCCTGGGGATGGGACGGGGGGGGGCAGCAGGAACTGAACCACACTGCCAGTGCAAGAGCTCACTATCTGTCATGTCATTCTCAGAAAGAGAAACAGAAGTATCAGGCTTCACTCCTTAAGAAAGATGAAGCAATATACTGGTTACTGTATTATGGAGATGAGCCCTCCCCAGCCTCACCTGTATCCTGCTCTCTGAGCAGCACATCGCACCCACTGATGCTATCAGCCACATGCAGCAGTACCATTGAGTAATGTCTCTGGATCAAGTTGAGGCATTCTGCATGGCAACCGTTGTTGAACTCCTTACTTCTCAAGGACCAAGGTTGTTAGGCCAGATCTGTCACTCAAAGCCATCCAGACAGTCTCCCATTAAAATCACTGGGACTCATTGGGAGGTGGAGTCTTTTTCCATTGAAACAGTCACTGCTTATGGGCCAGCAGCAGCAGAAAAACAACCAAAGGACACTATAAAATTTAGCCATCTTCTCGTTAGATGGCCTGGCAGGAGTCTGGACCAGGCAAATGTTTTATTTTCTACCTGGTGTCCCATGCAACAGTACTGCTGCCATTCATTTATACAGCTTCACCTGTCCTGTGCCAGTGCTGAAGTCCCTGGCCCAAAGAAACACAGCCATAAGTTCAGGCTGCAGCTGCAGCTCCCCAGCCAAGCAGAAGAGCTGGAAAAGGACAACTGAGATGCAAAGGGGAGGAAGGAATAAAGGCTTTCAGGAAACTCTCCTCAAACAGTGCTGTGTAATAGTACTGTAACTCCAGTCATTAAATCACTGCCTGCTGTGCCTCGGAATGTTTCACTGGATCATTCAAGCTACTAATACTTGGTAAAAATTGTTATACGGATCTTACACATTGCTTAAAAAAAAGTGGTTTGCATGTCATCCTAACTGCTGAATCATCTTGCTTCTTTGCACATCATTGCTGCATGAGCACCTCTGCCTTCTTCCTTATTCAGTCATACTATGTTAGATCAAATCACGTAATTTCATTCTTCCCAAGTTTGCAGTTTGCCTCACTTGGGCACTTCATTTAACTTCTAAATCTGCTTCACAGGTTAGATTTGTAGACACCTAAGTAGCGACCATGTTGGCAAAGAGCAGTGGTTATTAGCAAGTGTACATGCCAGGCAGACTGGCATTTGAAAGCAAAGCTCAAACATGGAGAAATGGAATTTTGTAACTGTCTACCATTCATGAAAAGCAGATCCAGTACACAAAAACAGTCCCCTAGTTTTTAAATCTGTATTTTGAACTGACTTTCAACCAGGTGTTTCCACTTTAATTTGATCCCAGGCATTCCTAGAGGTGATGTAAGATCCAGATCCACAAGGTAATAATGAAGTCAAGAGTTGAAAAATTATCAAGGCCTAATCTGGCAATTTAGTCCCTTGTAAATCATTGTGGTTAGTTATTGCAGGGCCATTCTTACCAACCAAGTTCTCTTGAGACTTAGCATTAACATCGCCACCTGTTTGACTGTCAAAGAGATAAATTTCCTTAAAGGGAATCTCCCACTCCTGACTTTATTTATGACTAGGGAGAAGAGGATGAACTGGGAAACTTCAATGGCAATGATCTGCATATGCTGAATCAGGGACTGATGCAGTTAATTTATCTGTGTGATATTACACATAAGGTCCCAAAGTGAAACATATAGGATTAAGAAATTCTTCTGGCCTGTTTGCTGAATGGAAAGCTCTAATGAATTGTAGTCAATTACTGCTTTTTCTTCTATTTTTCTTTTTAACAATCAGGTCCAAAAGTCAAAAGATCACATCAGAGTTATTCTGTAATGTAACACCACACATATTTCAGAGCACCTGTGCACTCAAACATCCCAATACCCAAAAAGTGCATCAGTGAGTTTGAAAAAGCTCGTCTACTGGGAGAAAAACAAAATAACAGAATAATAAAAATAGCTCAGTGGGATGTATCCTTCTGCTAAGTCCCTGGGTTACAGGAGCAAACCATGTAATAATTTGTAGTTCTTACCTAGATTAGTGAACTGAGTATCTTGTGTCTCAAATCACAGCAAAATACTTTCACAAGCTCAAACCTGAGACTTCTACACAAAGCATAAGCTCAAATTGCTGCTCAGTCTCTTTTTCCTTCTTTTTTTGTCCAAGAAAAGTCTTTTCAAACAACTGAAACTTGAGTGGACTAGAAGTAAAGAACTAAAAAGATATTTTATGTTCAAAATCTGTTATTTTCTGCACATACAAGTTGCTTCTGGCAATATTTTCTTCAATTTATTCAGTTTGAAATGATGCAGGTCATAGTGTGGGGTTCGTACAGAGAGGTACTGGGTGTGGATATTCATATCGATTTCACGAAACTCAGCCTTGCTCCCTCTCATGCAGTACCCTGAATCTGCATCCAAATCACATGGCTTATTCTGTCTACGTGGCAAGTAGTTTTCTACTGCTCCCAGCAATTTTGCATGTATTTTTCATAAGAGCTACTATATTACACGCGGCCAATTGATGCTGCCTCTGCCAAAAGGCAAGAAAATTTCTTCCACAGCTTCTCTACCCTATCAGTGTTTCTGATCACACAAAAGAACTGCTGTAAAGAAATCTTTTCCCTGAATTTACAGTATCTCCTTTCCCAGGCTTTTTAGATATACTCGTTTTGTTATTCAGTACTCTTGGAGAATGCTGCCAGCAGTGGGCAGGTGGCTGTGCCTCCATTGACACAAGGGCAGAAAGCTCCTTGTTTCTCTAGGTTGATTTACTTGCCAGTGCAACAAGAATTACCAACAAACTGCTCTCTTTTTTATCAGGGTTCCTTTAAAGATCCATGAAAATGTCTGAACTTCAGTCAAGGAGAATATACTGAGAGATGTAAACTAAGAAACAGATCAATGGAGAGGAACCTGCATAATTCTGGAAGATGCTACAAGCAAAGTTGGGAATATAAGCATGTCTTAATGAACTTGATGGAGTAATTAAGATGATACAAAGTTAAGGGAATACTTAGGATTTGCTTCAAAGATGTGCAAAACCTGCAGCTTCCTTATGTTCAGCTGTGCAGAGGGCAATGCCAGGACTCTATCTTCAGCACTGCTCCCATGCTCCCTGGGGGCAAATGGAGAACCAGCGATAAAGTCCTCAAGCACTTTTGAGGACACTAGAAATGTCTCCATGTAGGTGGAAGCCTGGGAACACAGTCAATCAGTCTGTCAGTGAGGCTAGACTCAATATCCTTTCTAAAGTCCACTGGCATTTCTGGAAAAGACTGACAAGATTTCAGGTCCAGAATCCAGGCAGTCCGCAGCACAAAAGACCCCGGGCTGCTTAGAAACCAATCACTCAGTTAAATTCATTACATTACTTTTGATTATATTAATGTTACCCTTTATTTGACCCAAACTTGATCCAAATTTGTGGAGCTGCAGGTGTTGCATGGGAAATGGAAGATGGAGTCAGCTGTCTCTCTGAGGCAATCCTGTTTACTTACCAAAAAAATCAGAAACTATGCTTTCCCTGGAGATCTTGAGCTGCAGGTGACAGTCATTTTACTCCCTGTTTCACGTCTCTGTCAGCCAGAGCTCTGTTCAGGATACTGCCTCTCCCCAGGCTTTTCTCAGAATCACATTTCTGGATAAATTTAGCAATGCAGGAATTGCCCAGGCAGCACAGGAGAGGGCATAACACTGCAGCCTGTTTTGGGGAGACTTGGTAATGTATTACATAAACTGGCTGCTCACTGAGTTAAAACATAAAAATGCAGAAGGGACCAGAATTTCCATCAGAAAAGTCCCACAACATTCAGCTACAGAGCCATGGTCCTCTCTGTGCTACCTTGCTGGCCTGAGAGTCTTACCTGCTTCTGGCCCAGCTTCAACCAGGGAAGACTCTGGAAGTGGTGCGCTAAGACAGGACCTTTCTCATGCAGAGGTGGCATAGCTTGAGTTACTGCTTCCTTCTTCAGTCAAAATGTTTCAGGTTTTGAAGCCAGTTTTCTACTTTCTTTTCTTGATTGTGGTTCAAATTAACACTCAAAGCAAGCTGGGAGGGGATAAGTGTATTTTGATGTCCTAGGGATAAAGCGGCTAGGGAGAACAGTATCCAGTTTCAATTTCTTGCTTTTTACCTGTCAGGCCTTCCAGACCTGTAAGCCTTTTCCTCCTTGCAGCCAGAAATGTTCAAATTTCCAGATGCTGAGCAATTTAGGGAAACAGCTCCCTGGCAAATGGTTGTAGCACATCAGCCCCACTTGCTGCACCCAAGTAGTCAAGTCTGTGTGTGAATAAGGTGTCCTGTGTGACCAGGCTGCTCTGCTGAAGCAAATGTCCTATACTGCCAGGTTGGGTTTAAATTCTGTCCCATAGCTTGCCTTTAGCCTCCCATGTCCTTCCTTTGCCTCCATCTGTAAACTGGGGCTATTTGTATCCTCTGCTGACTAGGGTAGACAGAAGAAGCGTGTGGGAGACCCGTTGATAGAAAACATACTTGTGTACATGAAAAATAGTTGCATGATCTGCAGGCAGTTTCCCATAACTGTGGCTTGCCTGTGTTTTCATTGAGAACTGTGCTTCAATAGGAGAGCTGGGGGACAGCTCTGCCTCTTGTGGGCCAGGAGATTAGGAGCAGGGTGGGAAAAGAGGGTAAGAGGGGTGAGAGGCCATGATCTGATGGGCACATTGGAGAACTAGGCATGGCTGGTCTATGTGACAGGGACCTGGAAGGGCAGGGAGGGCAGAGGGATCTGATAAGGACAAGCACCAAAGTGAAAAAGGTTTAACCCTAAGTGGAAGCCATCTCCCAGTACATGAGCACAAGAGAAATAAATGGGCTTGTGTGAGCAATTTACTTTGGCATTTCTTAACTGTTGAGTCCCTAGATCACTTAATTATAATGGTTTTCACTGTGTTTGTAAGAATATATGAAATGTACATGATTAACATATATTAAAATGAAAAAAATACACCAGCGCTTCCAAAATAAAATTGATCTTACAGAAAAATAATTAATCCTTTCTCAATCCCTCTTTCTAGCTGTTATCTTTTGAAAAAAAAAAAAAGAACAAGAATGGCTGTAAAAGATAAAGCTGAATAATGAAGAGCCAATATAATCAGAGCTACACAAAATTTTGGGGTTAGGTCCCACTGCCTATTTTTAAAATGTTGCCCTATAAAGTGAAGAGTTTATGTGTTAAAAGATATGAATTAAGGCCACGTGAATCTGAGCTCTGAGTCTCCTGGCTAATGTCAGTCTAAGCCATTATAAAAATGTGTGTATAGGGGTGTAGGTACTTATGGTTAATGTTCTCCATCTATCTGGGATACACTTTTGTGTTATTCGTATTATAAGTTTAACAAAGAGTTTGGAACAACAAAGCCTGAAGTAAATCTTCAATTATAATTTGAATAAATCCTCTTAATTGTAAGAAAACAGCCAAAACAGTCATTAATTTTCCAAACATGTGAGTTTAAGATGATTTACTGGCAACTGGGTTTACACACACTCACAGTCACTTGCATCCAGCTTTACAAGAAATCTCAGCAAATATCCCAGCCTGCTTTACAGAATTACAGTAAGAAGAATGTGACACCCTTTGCCATTATACTTGCTGCCAGTGATTCAGATGCGGGTGGTGGGGGAAGGGGAAAGTTTTTGGCATAAGATCTCAAGGTTCCCCTACACTTGAACTTTGAATAAGCAGTGACTGTATCTTCAGGAGAACTGTGGGTGTTAAAGTGGGACAGTGAGATAGAGTGAGAGTAGAAATACCTCAGCAGGGGTTTTCCTTCTGCTTTATGGAAAATGATGCAAAACCATTAGTGAGTTCCTTGTAATGGGAGTGAAAAGGGACTCAGGACTTTTTTTTATTATTATTATCAAGGCAGATGCTGACTTTGTGATATCGTCATTCTTAGTCACAGCTATCTCATGGCAAACTAGCAGCTTTTCTGTCTTCACCTGGCTGCATTACTTGTACAGTGCCCCGGGAGTTTATTCTCCCAAATAAGTTTGAGAAGGTTGTTTGGATGAGAGCAGCTTAAAAAAAACAAAGTGTACTTCCTTGTGACTAATCCCTTTCTGATATCTTTTTGGTGATGCAGAGCCGAAAGTGTGGCTGATACTGCATCTGCCAATTGCTCCAGGGACCTGCCCACTCATCTTTGCCCTGGAGGATCAGCTCAAGAAATGTCTGAAAGGGCTGGAGCCTTTCCCGTCGTCCTCACATACGTGGAACTACTGGAAAGGGAGGGTTAAGGACAGCATGGCCCGGGCACAATTCCAGGATCTCAGCCTTTGTGACACCCAAGGGCTCGGAGACTGAGACCCCTTGGGTTTTGCTGGGGGCAGAGCACCCTTCCTCAGCTCAGCTGGTCTGTCCCCACAGTCAGGGTACTTTGCTGCAGCCGAGATACTTGCTGATGTTACCCCCCAGCCAAGCCCCTGGGAGCAGTAGTGAGCGGCATCCTCTGCTAGCACCATGCCTGCCTGCACCCGTGCTTAGAGCACTGAGAAGACATGGTTCTCAGGATCCCACAGATCTTTGAACCAAGGGAGGAGGAACCGAGGTGTGAAAGAAGAAACATTAACATCTCAAAAATCAGAGAAAAAAGCCAAATTGCAGCCTGTAAGAAAGGCTTTTTCCCCGCTGAAAATCCACAAATGCTTTTGCCTGCTCACACGTAGATAAGACCCCATTAACACAACCAGCACCCACTGGGCTCTCCTTCTTCCTGCCTGAGCTTAAGCAAAAAATAGAATTATTTTCCACATAGATTTTGATAAAAATGTGGATGCTTCAAGTACATCCATCTCATATATTGTGTTTAAAACCTATGTTAGAGCAACTCAGGCTTAAGTATTTCCTCTCACTTCAATGGTCAGACCTGCAGCTAGTATCCAAGTCATTCCTGACTGCTGGTAATTAAATTGTATCCCTGAAAATATCACTAAATCCTATCAAATTCTTCTCACATTTCCTTCCGAAGCAACTCTGCCCTTATGAGTTGAGAATTACGTACTTTGCCTCATGGCAGGTTTTTAAGTAACATACCAGAGCTGTGTTTGCCACTTGCTAGCCCTAGTAAATTTGATATTTACACTGTCATCAGCTAAAGTGTGTTTGGCTCCTGTTGTGTGACTTTGGGGATTTGCTGGGGTTTCTATAAAACTCAGGCCAGCTGCAACAGTGAAGGCAGTTCAGTTTAATAAGCTAATAAATACATTTAATGACTCTCATTATGTCTTACAGTGATATCTGGTATTAAAGTGCAAGTGTTAGCCCAAGCAGAATGTAAAACAGAAAGTCCCCCGCTGAAATGGTGCAATCTGTGTGTTCATGTATACATACATAAACACACACAAATATGCATATAAACCCATTGGAAAGTTCCTACAGGAAAATGCTGTGGCATTTATTTTTCATTAATTCTTGAGAGTTTTCATCTGGTTTTTTTTAGCTCAGAAAGAAGGAATCATTTTAAGTTGCAAGAGAGTAAGGTAGATAGGAGTTGTGGAATAGATCTACCTCAATATGATGGTAGATGGTCACTTGCTGGCTAGCAGACACACAGCACCCATGGCTCTGCTGCTGCTGGGCAGCGAAAATAATTCCCCATGGGGATCCTTGTGCTTTCTAATGGATTGGGGGAGGGAGATCTGCAACCCTCATAACTTGAACTGCAGTGGTAAAACTGGTCACCAAGTTTTGTGTGTTGAGTATGTGCAGCAAGAGGCTTCCCTCAGGGCTGACAGACAGGAAATAAATCCATTACCTTCATTAACACAACTTAGTGATAGTGCAGGCAGCAGAGTCCCTGTACCCCTGTGAATCTGTGGCTTTCTGGGTGCTCTCCTGAGAGAATGCAATAGATAAAACTTTGGGCCAAGGTACTGCCATGATCCTCCAGGCACCTGGAGGTGGCATCTCTCAGGGTGGACACTGTCATCCCCAAGGGACCACTCTGCTTCAGGCTCTGACCTGGCTTAGGCACAACACCAGGATTGCTGTTGGGAGGGCAGAGAGTTTTGATATTTCAGGTTAAGTGAAGACCATAAGAGGTTTTTAAAATCCTCTCCCTGACCAAGTTCATGAGTTTAGATGGACAAAATGAAAGGGAGATGCTGTCTGGAAAAAAAATACGAAATAATTAAGTTTAAAAAGGGCATTTTTTATTTAAAAATAGATCTTCTGGTAAATTATTCAGCATGTAGTTGCTGAATCAAAATACGCCAATCACTAAATCACCTGGACTCAAATGACAGCACGTGCCTTAGGCACAGACACATCTTTTTTATGCACAACATAGATAAACCTTTGAATAAAATTGGTTAATACAAATTTCAGTGCTACAGAAAGCAGAGGAGAGAGACACGAGTGGTTTCTATTGTTATAAGAACAGCAAGATTATCCTAGAATTCCAAATATGTCCAATATTTATTTTTAGTTAATATGTTAATCTGCTTAACAAAAGCTCCCTCTCTTGCAATGCCCTTCTGCTTTCCTGCTTGAAGGATAGAAAATGATCTTGATTATAAAAGAATCCTCTCAGGCCTTGTTTTTGGTCATTTTAGCATAAAACCAGAAACTTTTCTGTGCCAGTCAGGCAATGAACCAGAACCATGACTTTCCAAGCAAGACAACATTTCTGCTGCCTAGCTTCTGTAAAATGGACCAGAGGGAGCACAGTGTATTTGTCCATGGGCTCTCTCTCTGCTCTGGGCACTTCTTAGAGGCTTTGGAAGTGCTGAGGTCAGTACTGCATTTGTCAGTTCTCTACACAAGGTCAGCATTTTCCCCCACAGGGACCCCAGCTTACTTGCTAGCCCAAGCCAAGCCCTTTTTTTGAGGCAGTGTGCAGCTAATCATGATTTCCATTAGCTCAGATGCCGTGAAGATGACTGCTCACATCAGATATGCTGTGGGGTTCTCCAATTCTGACAAGTACAATAAGCCATATTTTTGCTTTGATCAAGTACTCTCATCAGGAAGAAAATGAGGAATGATAGGTTTTTGAGAGAGATTTTGTAGCAGGTCAAGGAGATATAGGGCAGGCTGTAGAGCACTGGACCATAGAGTTTCAGAGACAAAGAAAGTGTTTGGACAGCAGGCTGTGAACAGGGAGAGCCAGACGCAAGGCTGGGACCTGTAAAACAAGCTGGTCACCCAGGGACAGAAATATTGTCCTCCTTGGAGTTCAATAACACTGTTAGTCACCAAGAAAATATTGGAAAATGTAAACTACGGGTGAAGTTCTCATGGACTAGAAAAGCTAAAACTGACTCCCAGAGCATCCACTTTGAACTGGAGATGGGAACAGCATGCAACCACAGGCTCTGAAGTTAGAGACCCATGCTCAGTGACATGGTCTGAACTCCTGTGTCTCTAAGCAGGGGCAGGGGGGTAGAGTTAACTGTCTCTAACCTGCATTGCTATGTTTTCCTCTGTCTCAGCAAAGAACTCAATGTGACCACTTGCAGTGACCTGTCCTGGGATTTCCTGTGGTAATTTTCCTAGAAGACCTTGCAGCAAAGACAATTTGTGAGAAGCATAAGCACTGGAAGATCACAACCTCAGAAGGCAACAGAGGAAGAGAACAGTCTGTTATAACAGTTCAAATCTCAGGTTTAATGTGTGATTTTGTGAGCCTCACGGCAGTAGGCCCACCAGCCCTGTTGCTTGTTTCCATGGTGAACTTTCCTATAGATGGATGTGGATATTTATAAACAGCTTATTTTCTCATCTCTGAATGCCATGTGCATGCCCCCACAATATGGTGATGACATTTGCGAGGCTGGTGCTCAGGCAGCCTGGTCAGTCTTTGGCAGTGTTGGGTGGCTGGTTACGTGCTAAGAGACAGAAGAGCAGCCAGGGAGCAAACCCCCACAAATCATACTTTTCCCTCTCACCTGTTACTAATTAATATTTAAAAACCTTGTGTAAAGTTGTCCCTGGTGTTAAGATGCCCACAATGCTGCTGTGATTCATGTGATAGCTATTGTGTTCCTTAAACACTCTGGCTGCTACAGCACATGACTGTGTTACTCTTGCTATTTGGTATTGTTGCTTCCCCCCAAGGGTGCATTTCCCTTCCTAATATACAGTTGCAAGATAAGGATGGGTGTGGAAGAGGGCTGAAATGTGACCCGGTGATGTTAGTATCAGCAGACCTGCCAGCTCACCACCTTATACAGCAGGTGTTTCAGATTATTTAAGGACATCTCAAACCAGCATTGCCACACTGCTAACCACAAGAGAGCCTGTAACAGCTTTCAAGCCCAGTACTGCCTCAGGGGCCACATGCTGGCAGCAGGTAAAAGCTTGCTATCTATCTTGGGCATGACAGGATCAATGCAGAGAATTTCATTTATATACCACATAAATGCATTGTTCATTTTCATCATTCACAACATTTTCCTGTTGAAGGTGACTTACCTCAAAAGGAGAGGGTTACATTTAAAGAGATCTGGAAGATGCTGCTCCCCACAATGGCACAGCAAACTTGTGGTGCCTGTTACAGCCTGAGGAGGAAGCAAACACCTGTTGGTGAACTCATTCTTGCTGGCATGAACTGCCAGTGTGCTTTAGCAGGTCACGAGCTGGCCTCATTCCACAGAAACTTTGAGAGCCTTCTTGCTGTTCTGCAGGTTAATGGGAAAGGATAATACCTTTTATCAAGAAATTGTCTTGTTTCATATTGTGATGGTGATAGTTCAGAAGTTCGAACCTCTGTCTGCCTCCTGCAGTTCCCACTAGATTTCCTTTAGCAATAGCTGCTCATTTGCTTTGACAAAAACTGACAACTTCTTTCCTGTCGGAGGGACAGAGCACTGGAACAGGCTGCCCAGAGAAGTTGCAAAATCTCCTTCTCTGAAGATATTTAAAACCCACCTGGATGTGTTTCTGTGTAACCCGCTGCAGGTTAACCTACTTTAGCAGGGGAGGTGGACCAGATGATCTCCAGAGTTTCCTTTCAACCCCTACCATTCTGTGATTAACCCTTGCTGTGCCACTTCCTAGTGTTTTGAAACTGAAAGGTACTTTTCCAAGCATTTTCCAAGACAGAAGTCATGCACCTGCCAAGGCAGATAGAAGGCAGTTTAGCAGGCAGCTGAATGGATGTGCAGGCGGAAACTGCATGAGAACTGGTAGATTTCTATTTAGCATTTCAATATTTTTAACAGAAATCAGTGTCAGTATATTCATATTTTCAGCAGAAAGAAAAAAGTATTTGTCTAGAAAACCTTTAGCTAATTGTGCTAGCAGGGATGGTGCCATTCTCTGAGCCATATGAACCACAGGAAATATTTCACTTGTCTTGAATCAGCTCTGAAAGAAGCTCTTGCAGACCATCAGGAGGAAGACACACAGTTCCTTATACAGCCACTGAATTGCTCTTTCTGGACTTACTGTGCATTATACTATTGGCAGTGGTTTGGCTTGAATGATCTAATCTTTAAAAAGAGATGTCTGGTATTTCTTGTGACTAAGAACCAAGGAAGAAAAGAGTTCTTCATTACCACTGTTAACAATGCCTTCCCTAGTTTTTATTCATATTGATAACCTCAGCATTTCCTGCTCCTGGGTGAAAAAGTGTTGGGTGAGCCTGGTCAAAACCATGCTCTTTTCACCCAGACAAAAACCTGCCCCACACCATTATGATTACTAGAATATAAAGGCTGTGGATACATCAAGGGCCAGGAGCTCATTCTTTCATGTGAAATGGAAGAGTTATTTAATTTTTTTGTATTCCTTTGAAAATGCCTGCTGAGTTGACACAGACACAAAAGAGACAAAGCTTACATGATTCTGAACAACATCCCCTTGTGTGGGATAGGTAGTGAAACCTTCCTGCTAAGTGAAACTCAGATTATTTGAGAAATATCTCCAGAAAGAAAATTGAATCTTGTGCCAGACAGGAAAATCAAGGTGTATGATTTATTGGTGTCTGGCGTGCCTCTTCGGTGCTCTTACCCCACCTTAATTCTTCCTTGTATGCTTTCTGTCTTAGACTTATAAGCCCAAGGTGTTGAGGGAGAAGGCAGCTGACTGAATATTCATTTCCTGCAAGGGTTTCCTGTATGATGTAAGAATGAGAGTGGGAGCAGCAAACGGCTCCTCACCCATTAACTTGTGTTGGGATGTTTGAGATTGTGTGAAACAAATGATATTCAGAGGCTTGAAGGAAAGTTCTTTTTTTTATCAGTGAGTTTAATCACTAGGGGATTATTTTTTTTAAGCTTTCCTTCTCCCTAGCTCTAGTAGGAATTTGAGGGTTGAGAAGGGGCCCAACAAGCTAAAAGGAAACATCCCCTCTCTTCGAGTTTATTATTGAAAATGGCCAGATGTCATTTGTTTGTGACCAGAAAAGGGAAGTTATATTACAGAATGTGACACTTCAAACCCCATGATAAAAACAAAAGTGAAAATGAAAAAACACTCAGCTGCACTCATTTACAGTCATGATCCACCACCTAGGGTCCTTTAACGTTGCGATAAGAACTGAATTTTATCACATTCAGGTACATTGTAAGTGTTGTGTGTTCTGTGTGTTCAACTGGGTGTTCATCAAATGAATCCAAAGCCAGCTGGGACAGTAAGTGGTGCAGCGCTAGTGGAGGAAATGCACTACATGATCTGTTTTGAAGTAATCTAATGTTAATGTGTTTTGCTTTCCCAGTCCCAGCTGGAATACCCTCTTGTACTTGGACTCAGAGTTGTGAATTGTTGCCTTGTATGGCATAAGGGAAATCTGCTAAGAAAAGCCATGTGAAGTTCTTCAGCAATGAACTAATTATTCTGGCACTTGATTCTAAGCAGCAATCAGAGTGGAGGAGGTAGAAACACCATAGCTTGTAGCTATTCTACTAACTTTAATAAAAAGACACCAGGCAAAACCTCTAATACTATTCATGGATTTATAGTACCATTAAGGATCTTCCACCATTGCCAAAGAATGACATAGCTTATACTATCCTGCAGCCCTTACAACAGCAAGGCCTCAACGTGCCCACTTGAAATCACTGATTTTCTTTTTCAAGGCATGTGAAAGATAAATTCACTGGTGAACTCCTAGGTTACAGCAGAAATTCTATAGGTGGCAGGACATCAGATTCAGGTTCCCCATATCCAACCTGTTACTGTGAACTTTGCTGGTGGAAGAATGTCCTGGAATAAAAGGTACATTCACACTACAAGTGTGATTCACACTACCTTCTCTTTAACTCTGCTAACAGCCAGTCACAATTTCTGTGCTGTGAATTACCAAAGATTATGAACAAGAGGTGGGACCAGGAATTCCTGTCCCATAGGCTTCCAAACATGAGCAGAATGTCACAACTTTCAATTGTATCACTAAGTGCTGAATGTGCCCTGAAAAACAAAAATCTCTGTGCTGTCACTCGAATTCTCTGCGAATACCTTCTCACGTATAGTCATTTTCTGTGCTTAGGCATGAGACTAAGTCATATTAATACAAATGCCCTCAGAAGTGCTGTCCAGAAGTATGTTTTTACCAGCCAGGAATTACTCCCCTTGAGCAATTATATCTTGAATACAGGAGTTCTTAGTCTGGGAAGGGGCGCTAAAAGTGTTCAAGTTTCTTTGAGTAATATACTGGAAAGAATAAAATAAGATTATTCTGACTGTTTCTGTGTTTGTAAATTAAATAGTGCCAAAGGTCATTCACAGGTACTGAAAAATGTGTTTACCTCATGAAATGGTTGTAAGGGTCCCTGGTATAGTCCTGACTAATGCCAGGTAGCATTCTTCTAAATCTTCCCAGAGTGTGTCAGGAGATGACACAGGCCATGGGCCAGATCCATTAGGTAGAGTCAATGTGCCTATGCCTATTCTTTGTTGGGCAGGAAAGTTCAGAAATACGGATGAACCTAGAACATGCCTCCGGGTCATCAAGTTGGCAGAGTTTGAGCTACTACTATAGATATAGCTACTGGGGACAAAAAAAGCAAAAATTTTTTTTGTTAATTCTATTCCCACCTCTTTAGTCATACTAGCAGTATGTTTTGGAAGACTTAGAGGAGACGTATCAGAAAACTGCTAGAGACAAATTCCACATATTCTGGGGAAAAAAACCCCAAACAAACAGGACAAATAAAAAGCAAACAAGGAAGAGGGGCAAAAGTCATCCCCAAGCACTCAGCAGAGAAAGAATCCTGCTAGATGGATAAAGGTTGCTCTGAGCTTCAGGATCCGTAGATATCCCTTCTCAGATGCAACTACAGAGAAGTCGCAAACTGTGTGTCAGGCCACATGGATGCAGAAGCGTTCATCTCTTTAGGCTGTATTTGCATACCACTTTGAAGAGGTTTGACTATTGCTAGTGACACCTGTGCTATAGGATAGGGATCCTCCTGCTCTAAGGAAACTCTCCATAAACAGAAGCTACCTGAGAGATGTACCACCTAATGGGTCCCTTTCTGATCATACTGTCATCAAGAAACAGGATCTTAACAGGACATTCATAAAATCATCTTGGATAGCAAGAAGAGAAAGGGTTGATAAGCCATTGGCAAAGGGATACACATCAGCATTCACAAACTAATTAATGGGATGTCCTTTGAGAAAGAAGCAGTAGTTCTTTCTCAAGGACATCTGCAAAGTAGCAGTGATGGAACTGGGCAGTTGCATCAGTAATAGAGTGAACAGCACTGCCTGGGCTAAATGAATAGGGCACACCCCTTTCCATATCATTGTCCAGGCACTGCAACAGGAATGAAGAGTGTAATCAGTACCTAGCTACTCACAATGAGACGTCTATGGAAAGTCAATATGCAAAATAAACTCATTTTCATTAGAATAAAACTAGGATGGGATAATTCAACCCCCCTGGAACAACACCATACCTGTTAGCCACAATGAGTGCTGTTATTGCCTCTCTGAGACACAATTATTGGCTCTGTCCTGCATGTGTCAGCATTATCCATCCCAGCTGCTTGAACTATTCTGGATTGCTTCACAGATCTCCTACAGATAGATGGTCTCTGAGTCAGTGAACTGCTAGGTCAAAGCAGAAACATGTTTTTTCCTCTGTGCTGTCTTTCTTCACTAATAATAGCCTAATTGTGCTGGAATTTGACATATACGGCTTATGAGTGATTTTGTACATTTTAATCTGATCAGTTGTTCACAGTAATTTATAATTTTCCATAAGTGAAGAAATAAAGGTATTTCCAAATGGAAATCTAATTCTTGTCTTCTGTTTAGGCTGCACCAAACCCTTGCCTTAGATGTTGAAACACAGAATAAATATGAGTGCTAGACCTGACACAATTCAGAGCAGATTTGATCTAGTCTGAGCATTGAAAGAACTTTATTTTCATTTGTCATGCAGCCTAAGATCAGACTGCCCCACCTGCAGATAACACAAAACCCTACTACATAAAAAGGGTAAAACTTTGCTAGGTTCATTTGGCTCTATTTTGCTATAGCAATGCCAGACCAATGGCTGACATGGGACTCGGAGGGCATCATCTATCAGGCAATCTGCAAGACCAGCTCCCATTGTGGTACAGAGTTCAGCTTCCCTCCCAAGCATGATATATGCCTACATGGAGCAAGTCTGATATGATGCATGGAGCCATCATCAGTCTTTTCTGGCCAGTAGAAAGCCAAATGGGAAACGAGTGCATAAGTAGAAGCCATTTTGGTTGAAAAAAGGGTTTCAAAGATTTGAGTTCCTGTCATATTCCTATATTCAGTGGATCTTTCCAGTATAGGATGAATATATATGTGCTTAGTGGATTTCATAGAATCATAGAATCACTAGGTTGGGAAGGACCCACTGGATCATCAAGTCCAACCATTCCCATCAGTCACTAAACCATGCCCCTCAGCACCTCATCCACCCATCTTTTAAATACCTCCAGGGAAGGTGACTCAACCACCTCCCTGGGCAGCCTCTGCCAGTGCCCAGTGACACTTTCTGTGAAATATTTTTTCTTGATGTCAAGCCTGAACCTACCCTGGTGGAGTTGAAGCAATTCCCTCATATCCTGTCCCCTGTCACTTGGGAGAAGAGGCCAGCTCCCTCCTCTTATCTACAACTTCCTTTCAGGTAGTTGTAGAGAGCAATAAGTTTCCCCCTCAGCCTACTCTTCTCTAGGCTAAACAACCCCAGCTCTCTCAGACGTTCCTCATAAGACTTGTTCTGCAGCCCTTTCACCAGCTTCATCGCTCTTCTCTGGACTCGCTCCAGAGCCTCAACATCCTTCTTGTAGTGAGGGGCCCAGAACTAAACACAGTATTCAAGGTGTGGTCTCACCAGTCCTGATTTGGGCTGGAGGATTCTAAGTACATTCCTAGAGGAGCAGTATTTGCCCTGGAACTGCATGCTGTCCATCCAGAAATACACTAGATGAAGAAACAGCTGCTAGAAAGAAGGCAGAAAGCTGACCTCCATGAATCCTGTACATACTATTCCATGTCTAATATCCATAAGGAAAGGGGAATTCTGATCTGGCTCATGGATTTACTAAACAGCAAGGACAGTTGATGAGTTCATGTTGCAAAATAAGGGATACTGACATAATATTGGTAAAATGTCGGTTGTGTGGGATAAAAATCAGTAGCACAAAGGAGTGCTATGAGTACAGGGCTGGACAGGGCAGAGGAGCATCTTGTAGCACAGGACATGAAAGGAAGGGGTAAAACTAGGAAATGAGGATCAAGTCTATTAGTGAGCAGCACTTGAGATAGAATGACAGAAGACAAGAAAGGCATGTAGCTATACTGATCCAGGTCAAACATAAGCAGTGTTAAAATTGTGGAACAGAAGTTCTGAACCTGGAGCAGCCTGTAGCTAATCTAAGAGAAAGAGTGATGACTGAGCGTGTGTTCATTTGCACAGCAGTTTTGAAAATGGGACAAAGTGGGCATTTAAGTTAGTGCAGTCAAGTGCTGGGCTATTTGTGTAACAGGACTGTGAGAGAAAGAGCAGCACAAGGTGGGTTCAGAAGGCCTTCTACAGAGATACTCGGCGGGCACACAGTGTCCAGCTCAGCTCCTGTCCTGATAAAACAGTGTCAACCAGGTTAGGATCCTCTTGAGCCTCTGTGTAGGGGTCTCTGTGCTGCTGTCAACTTCATTCTGGAGACATGATGCAGTGGCCTGAAGGCAATCGGTTCAGGCTCAGCAGGATGCACCTGTTCAGGTTCATACAGTACAAAAATAGCTAACCTGTTTTCAGGCCCGGGTGGACTGTGGCAACCACAGTGGCCCTCTGCTGTCATTAGTCTACAAACATCCACTGATGATAGAGAAGACCTGAGTGAAGTGTGTCTTATTACAGCTGGGTAGTAGCAGCTGAATTTATGTCTATGCCCCAAGAAGTTATTAGAATCATAGAATCACCAGGTTGGAAAAAACTCATTGGATCGTCAAGTCCAACCATACCTATCAAATGCTAAACCATGTCCCTCAGCACCTCGTCCACCTGTGCCTTAAACACCTCCAGGGAAGGTGACTCAACCACCTCTCTGGGCGGCCTGTTTCAGTGCCCAATGACCCTTTCCATGAAAAATTTTTTCCTTATGTTCAGCCTGAGCCTCCCCTGGTGGAGCTTGAGGCCTTTCCCTCTCAAAACTTAAGCTTGAGACTTAAGACCTCTACAAGCCAGTTGTAAAATTAGTTGAGATTTAGAGCTGGTCTCATTCATGTTTAATTTTCAGAACAGTACAATACTATTAGCATTCAGATAGTGAAACATTAGCCATGAAAAGGCATATAACTGAGGAAATTGTGATGTACCTGCAACAAGGATGCATTCTGATGAACTTAAACATGTGTCATGTAGCTGCTAGTCACAGTTCTGCTGGAAGTGGAGGTTCAGGCTTGTCATATTCCCTTTTCAGAACCATAATACAAGCTGCCTTGCTGGGTGGTGGATTGGTCTTGAAAACTTCCATGACCTCTAAGCCAGGTTGTAGAGCATGATGAGTCCTTAGTGTCCTTGGAACAGCTATTAAGTTAAATATTCAGGATCATTGTCTTTGTGAATTCGTGGGAATCTGTTGCTGGTATATGAGCTTATCATCATAGATTGTCATCGTCTAAACAGAAAATGACTTAGAGACTGCAATGGCCAGTTTTGTTTCACAGTGACTAGAATTGTCTAAGCTTGAAGAAGTGCAAGAGGAGTTTGCTTAGATGGTTTCTAAACAGATGTTTCAATGAGATAAGGCCTAGGAAATATAAGCCACGGTGAATTTTTTAGAATTACGTGTACAGTCATAATGGAAAATGTGTTGCTCATTTGGCTCAGAAATCTGGGTGCAATTTAGAGAAATGTGAGTTTAGTTTGCTCCTGTCAAAGGAGGTGGGGGTCCCACTTTCCTGAAGTATTTTCGAAATGCCTATCCCTTCATTTCATGATCTGTAATACAGCGTGTCTGTAAACTTGAAACACTTTCTAACAAGACCTTTCTTGCCTGTACCCTAACTGAAGTGATTTGACAGTGCTGCTGAGCGTGTGCTACCCAGGCTGGTTCAATAAAGCAAGATACTTTTAAATTCTGACATTGTCAAGCAACACGTTGAATTTTCTTCAGTGGTCTTGAATCTCTGAGATTACATCTTTAACACATCAATAACTGGTTAGCAAAGATCACTGAAGCATGACTAATCAGCAGATGAAAGTGTCTTTGTGGGGATTAGCTTTAATGAAAAGAAAAGGGATAGTTATTTTGGTAGTTTGAAATCTTCCATAAATCAAAGAGAATACTGACAAAGCAGGTTCATACGGTAAGAATGAAGCTATTGTGAATAAAATTAAGGGAACAGCTACTTTTATATAAATCACAGGTCAGGACAGCATTTGTAAGAGAGTTCATGGGAACAAGATCATTTAACTTCTTCAGGTGTAAATAAGTGATATTTAGTTAATGTTAAAGCATCCCTAAAGAAAAACAGATGGATGAGAGTCCTTCGTAGGGAGTTTCTTTTTTAGTTTTCATTTTCTTTCCTTTTTTTTTTTTGCACAAAAAATACCCAGCTAGTTTATTGTGGCCACTTTACCCTGTGCAGGGACAAACCGCCAACACATAATTTTTTTTTTTTTACTACTGCCAGAGAGAAGGCCATGGCTAGAGAAACTTGAGTCTGGATCACTGATAGGAGCTGTTTCTGGCTGGTGTAAAACAGAAAGTTCCTTGATCTTCTACAATATGAGTAGGAAGAGCTGAGGAGGTTAGTGGCAAATAGAAAGAAATTCAAACTCCACACCTTCTGGGGAGTATTCATATTCAGCTCCTGAACTTTAGACCTCCTACATACTCCTGTGCAGTTAATGTGCTGTATAAATAATCACCCCTTGAGCTCCTTTGGGCAGTGACTCAGAGCACCCACACTGAAAGCTTAACCCTCTCTGATGACTGTATGGGAAGCCTGAAGTTAGACTGTATGTGTCAACGTACCTAACAGCTCCCTTGCCTTTAAGTTTTCCCATTGGTTCATGCTGTGCTTTCTCCATTGCTTTAGTGCAACTTTTAAATTCAACCCTTGTGGATGTGAGAATCAACCCCAAATTCATGATATTTGAGTGGGTGTGTCTGCCTCTGACTTAATAGAATATCCTCTCAGGCAGCCGGAGGCAAATGGAAAAACCACTCAGATCCAGGTTCCCTTGTTTTCAACTATGTTTTTATATTGCTACCATTAGTTCTTTTTTTGAAAGCTATTAAAATACTTGGTCTGTGTGTTGCAGGAACTGTTGCTAAGTGGTTGATTGGAAAACACAAATGCCTGCTTATCATTCTAAAGAAATGTGGCATTAGAAGTAAGATTTTACATAGGAATATCAGCTTACGGTACTGCCCAGTTACCATACTCTAAGGCTTCCCATGACCTGGAGTCTCTCAGTTTGGGGTGTTTTTTCTCTCATATGATCTTTTTCTTGTGCTCTCACAGCACAACCTTTCAAGGGACTCCAGAGTGAGTGACAGAGCTCTGCTGAAGAGTTTGTGAGTCAGGGTCTTATTCTAAACTTTTCAGGATACATCTTTTATTTGACATTTTTGAAAACAATTTCCACAGTAACTGAGGCTGGTGATTAAATATTTAATATGGATCACTATTCCATTAATTGCCAATTTTCTCCTCCTCTCCTACAAACTTTCTGTTTAAAGTCAGTGGGAATGTGTATATGCATGTGTGTGTGTGCATGTGTATCTTGATTTTGAAATCATAGTTCAATTACCAGAAGATTTCCATGGGAATTGAAGCAAATGACTTTGTGGTAACATAGCAACAAGAGTAGGATTAAAAATTAATTTTCATGGAAGAATTTACCGTACTATCTGGTATAATTATTCTTCCACTGCATAGTTTGTAGGGTCACGATGAAAAAATAAAAAACATAGACCAACAAAACTCTGTAATTCATGATGTTCGCATGATTCATAATTTACAATGGGAAGGAAAAGGAACATTTTGTGAAAAAATGCTATGTACATTTTTGCACAAAGTTCTACTGATATATGAATCATGCTTGTCTTTGGTTAACTCAAGGGAAATAATCCCAGTAATGTATGTAAGGCAGTCATGCCCACATGTCTGGGTTTTTTTATACCTAGATTTCAGTGGAAAGAGAGATACTTTCTAAACAGATGTCAAGCAACCCCTTTCTCCTCAACAAATTCACAAATTTAATAACATAGCTAATTATAAGACTGTGTATGTTAATCCATTCATATGCTTGCTCCATATATTTAATATCACAAGTCAAAGGGATCTATAGTATTGCTGGGCTACAGCAGCTAAATTACATCCAGACATTATTCCCTCTTTAAGTGTGCTTTTGAGCCTGAATCTCATGGGATGTCTGTTGGCAATTGAATAAAAAAAGCTAATATAAAAATCTGTAACTGTAGTCTGGCAGTGATGTCAAGAGAAGCTGAAATGCACTCAGAAGCTGCATTTGCCTGGTCTAAGGTGATGTCCCATGCCACATTTATTCCCAAGGGTCTGAAGGAAGAGAGTGAGGAAAGCTGTTCTCTGTAAACTTTCCCCTTTTCTGCTGGCTGTGTCATGGGGCCATAATGCTCCCAGGGCTGTTGGCATGAGTACAGTAGCCATCTGCTGAGTTGAAGGGGCCAAGCCCTTCTTCAGTCAGAGCTGGTGCATCTCTTTTAATCTGTCTGGACCCTCTACTCCACTACGAAGGACCTGGTCACAACTGATTCAATGCTATAACAGGTCAGCATTGATTCAAGCTTGTAAAGCACCTATGTACTACTGAGAGCTGCCTGTTGAGGGTCAATGAGAATCAGGAGCCAGCAGTTAGACCTGTGAAGCACCAGCTCTATCTTTGGCTGCAAGCAGGAGAGAGTGTGAATGCTTCTTGGTGGTGTCTCTAATGTTATTTGCATGAGTTACAGCAAAAGTATGTGTGACGCCATACATGCTGAAGGTCAGAAGCAACTTTGAAAATATGAGGGGAGAGGCATGCTAATTATCTGTGAGGACAATGGCTCATTTCGCTCTGACTGACAGTTTGGAGTACCTTGTACCAATAAAAGCCTAATCTCAAGTGTCAGATGCACTGAGCAAATATATACAAGGTTCTTACATCAAAAGCTGTCTATAAGGTAAAGAAAACAAGACTATGTCATGGTTAGTTTTATATTAGTCATATGTGAAAGGTTTGTCAGACAGGGAGATCTGGCTGTTTACATCACCAGTCCTTTCTATGTAGGATTCAAGGAAAATTACTGATAAAGTATAAAAATTCAGGTTAAAAATGTGAAACATTTAAGACAAAACAGCAGTACTGTCTGAAACAGGTTAAACAGCAAAAAGAAAATTTGGACTATCCAGGTTCTATAATCTATGGATCTGCCTACATGTATCTGTTTGCTTTAAGTGTTCTTAGTGATTTGTCAGAATTATTTAAAAACTTTAAAAAATGTTTGGAAACTAATTTAGTCATGTATCACAGACTAGCTCAAGAAAGACAAAAGTCCCACAAATTATAGAAGGATTAAGCTGGGGGCAGATTCAGAAAAGTGAAGGTTAGTAATGTCATTTTCTGTGCAAGTGCCATCCTCACCCTTCAAATGTAGGGGTGGGGTGTCTAAGTTCATTTAACCATTGTGGTATCCATTCAATTCCCACAAAATGCTGAAAATTCAAAATATTCATCCTGCAGAAAGTAGCTGGGAGCTAATAGCCTGTTTGAGTTTCCCTGGTGATTTCCATCATTTTGTTACTTTCCTAATTAAGATTCTTTCCTCTCATTTTTTAACTCCTGGAGCTGTCAGTAAAGCAAAACTGCAGCACATTTATGGGTTTCTATTAAACCCCCAGAAAGCTAGGGTTTTCCTGCAGCCACTTGGTCTAATTGTACAGTCCTTGGTAGGATGGAGGTGCTGATGCTCCAGTCTGCTGATTGCTCCATTTCTGCTGCAGGCTTATGCACACAGACAGTCTCACACTTCCATGCTAAAGTATTCACCTGTAAAAGCCTCCCAGGACAGATTTCCACTGAGACGAAGCCAGCAACTCAACACTACCTGTTACTGATGGCTTTCTGTCAAGCTTCATCCCAACGCCACAGCTAGTCTGTGCCTTTACCCTGAAGGCAGTGGCCCTTTGCCATGGATGTATTTCTCTGAAGTGCCTTGCAATCCTGGAAAAACCTTCCCTCTTGTCCCCAGATCCTGTGGTCTTCCTGAAGTCTGTAGGTTGCTTTTAAAAAACGGAGCATGCCCTGGCTGCACATCTCACTGAGCAGAGCCTGCATCCTTAATGTCTCTCTTACTACTTGTTTCATGTGGTGGTTTTCTCAGTATTTAAAGACTCTGTTATGTTCCACACTTTCAATTAAGGAGGAAAAATGCTCTCTGTGTTGTAAGAGTGAAGCTGGTAGTTCAGTAGTTTGGTTTGTAGCATAAACAGTTGCTCAAGGATTCATTGGCAATCTTCCCCTCACTAAGGAGGCTATCAGCTAAATGTCACAGATGTGTCTGTCTCTTGCCAAGAGCTGAAAATGCACTGGGAAACTTCTGAAAATGCCCTCAATTAAAAAAAAAAACAAAACAAAACAAATCAAATCAAACCAAAAAATCTCTCAAGGATGTAGTGGACACGTGCTAGCTGCAGCAGAGGATGGAGAGTCTCCAGGCATATGGTTAGTGTCTCTTCTTGTACATTCCTACTTACCTCTGGAGTCCTCTTCCTCACGTAACAGGCTGTACCTCTCTCCCTGCTTGAAGCAAGTCTTCCTCCTTGGCAGCTCACTGCTTCCGTGTGGCCTATAAAGCTGAGCTTTTTCTTCTTGGTAACAGGATCACAAATAACAAAAAACATTAAAAATGCCCTAACCCCTTGACACCTTTGTTATAAGCAAAGCAACAGCATGATCTTATTGTTGCAACACTTGCCCTCCCTTCCCTCATCACCCATGATCATGTCATGGTTTAACTACAGCCTAATCCTGCAAACACTTCCTACCCAGCAGAGCACTTACCAGCACATAAATAGCCCACTGACATCGATGGATTATTCCAGGTACTATGTCCTAGGAAAGCTAAAGAAGTGTTTCTACCACTGGGCATTTTGTTTGCAAGCTCTTGGGGAATATTATCTTTTGCCTATAAAGAATCATGCACACGCATGGTGCCGTATAAGTAATTAATAATAACAGAACTCACACCAAACTAGCTCATAGGGGAATTCATACCACTGGCTTTCCTGGCTGCTAGAAAAAATAATCCCAGAATTAAGGAGTTTGGAGAAAGCCCCCTGGTAGCCTGTCTGGGTTTGTGGAGTTCACCCCACTTCAGGAAAGTGTTTTCTCTTCCTCTGCACCAGCAGAAACATTGAAGGACCTTCACCTGGCAAGAAAAGCACAGGAAGTATATTTTAAATTAATCCAAAATCTGATTAATATCTCTCAAGGTATATTACAGCTCTTATCACCCTGTCTATCATTTAATTGCATAACACAGAAGGTCTGGGTTTTATCAGTTTAATGATTTTTTTGTATTAAGATTTTTTCTGTTTTCAGCAATGTTGGACTAATTATTACTTGGTGAAGACCTTAAGCAATAAAATTAACCTGCTAACTTAATTTCCATGCACTCACTTTTTGTTCTTAAATTTGATTGTACTCTCTTTTTCTCCAAAATATGACAGAATGAATCTGAATGGATCCAATTTATCAAACAAAAATATAAGATAAACTAGAGAACACAAACATGCAAGCAAAACCAGAGCTGAGAGTCCACAGAGGCTTGGAGCAATATGTGATGTTATAATATAACTGCTGGATTGAAGAGAAAAGCAAAAAGTTCCCTTTTTAATAAGATCTAAAAGGAAAATAAACTTAGGGTAACTATTAGAGCATAGCTCCCTCTTGACTTCAGATGCAATAGGTGGTTACTGATTCCAAGAATCCATGAGAATGAGATTTTCTGTAACAACACTGCGTTTGTCATGGTCATACATTTCTCAGTCTTACATCACCTGTTGCTCAGAGGGAAGTTCATCAGTTGAGTGCAGCAGTCATGAAGGAAGGTAGTTTCCTTCTCAATAAGATAAGTTCTGTTTCCTTATGGGGAGGGTGGCATATATATATCATATTCAATTACTGTACTTCCCATGTGCTTTTGCAGACCAGACTGAATTTTAAGATACACAGGGTGAGACTACTATGAAATTTTGTTGCACTTCTTTGACTAGCAAGTAGAACTTATCTTTTCACTGTCAAAGAATGCTTTAGCCACCTAAACATGGAAATTACTGGGCTGCTTTCCATCTCCATGGAAAACATTCTATTTTTTATGGAATAATTTAATATTCTGTGGTTCAGAGAGTACAAAGGTGGACATGAATAACTGCCTCTTGATTAGCTGATACTGATATTTCACAATTTTAAGGAAAAAACTTGGAACGCCAATCTCCTATCTTACTCTGCAAAGTAGTCTAAGCCTTTGTCATTGATTTAGCAACTGCTGAGTAGAACTCTCTAAAGTGAAGAGAACCAGCCAGCTGGAGAGCAGCTTCAGCAAAGACTGAAAAAAAAAAAGCCCTTGTGTCTCAGGGATTCTCTGAAGCAAGGTGCAGAGGAAGAAGTTAAACTGAGTAGATAATGAGTAAGAAGCAGAATTTTGTCAGCAGGAGTTCCTTCTTCAGCAGTGTCTGGAATAGGAAATAATCCATGTGTCTAAGATCAAAATGTTTCTGAACATGACCAGAAATGTAGATTTACGTGGGCAATCTTCTGCTTTGAGCAGGATGGGTCTGGACTTCAGGACATGTGTTAGATTTGGCTTGCACAGAGATTGTTTCCATACCTAGTTTGCCCCCAAATAAGGCACTTGAACATTTGTGTATCTAGAATGTTGGTTCTTCTTAGAATAGAATTTTGGTTTCAAATTGGCAAATAGGCCACTTCTATACATATATTTAAAGGCACACAGAAACACACATCCAATATATGTAGTCTGAATCGAGTAGTCTGAATCGATTCACACACAGAGAAACACATGAGTATATATAATGTTTAGGCATAGTATGCACCCAACAGTATATAAAATATACTAGACGTATATAAAATGTTTAACTCCATTCAAAAAAGCCAGTACAGTGCCCTTTTCCAGATTTTGCAAAACTGTTATTTTACGTTTATTCTTCAACTGGACTTCTGTTTGTAGAAAGAAAGCAAACCATGATTTATTTGGGATGCATCTGTTAGGGCTTTTTGTCAAACTAAAATGTGAAAGAAAATGGCAAAAAAAAATCATGTAAGTCATTAAGGTTCTCATTCCTCACAAACTTTTATTTCATGAAAATATTTTTGCAGTCATTTTGAAATCTATGTGCAATTTTTGCATCAGGTCTTGTGCAAACTCAGCAGCTGGGCGTACGACTGATGCAGAAGGAAGGGACAGAAGTCTGAGCTTAACTTTCAGATGCCTGCAAAATCTGCTGCAAAATTTTGTAAATAAGGGAGTCAGGGCTTTGACAGTGTCCTCCTCAATAAGTCTTTAGCAGGTCTTCATAGCAGGCTGATAGATTCGCTGGTATTTCAAAATCAGTTTCAAAATTACTTCAAATGTAATGTCCAAGGTAGCTGTGCACTTTTGGGATGAGATTTTCAGAAGTGGTCAGAAAATCTCATCCTTTCTGGTATATTTTAACTAAGTCAGTGCTATTAACATTCTGGCCCAGGGTTATTTTGTCTATGAGTTAGAAGAAACGTTGAAATAGTAGCAACATCTTTCTCTGTGCTGTGTTGAACACGTGCATCCCATATTTCGAAAATAATAAGAGTAGCTCTGTTGAAGTGAGCTGCATAAATTGGTTGCATAGCCTGAGGCCTGGTGACTTTCCTTTTGTAAGGAACTATTACTTTTCTGTGATCATTTAATTTTTTACCCTGACCATGAACACAGAAACTGTACATGGAAACATGTACATGGGAACTGTAGTCTCTGTTTAATAGATACCTACCTACACTACTTCTAGTGCACCTGTAAACCATTCCTAACTGTACAAGTTATCACCGGGTTTGAACATTAAATCACCAATAACCCTTACAATATAACAAGTGGAGACTTGGCTAATAACGCTGTGTGTAAAAGCTGGTCGGACTATAGTTTCTGTGCTGTACTCTGGACTGGTACATAGAATCATAGAATCACCAGGTTGGAAGAGACCCACTGGATCATTGAGTCCGACCATTGCCACCAATCTCTAAACCATGCCCCTAAGTGCCTCATCCACCCGCACCTTAAACACCTCCAGAGAAGGCGAGTCAACCACCTCCCAGGGCAGACCATTTCCATTAAGGAAGACATCTTCCTTAACAAGAAAAAATTCTGCATCTCTTTTACTCAGCATTGTATTTTTGTACAGGAGGAAGTCAAGTTTGGTTTGTAATAAATCATAATTTTATGATAATACAAGGCAAGAAAGTTCAGTTTAAGTCCTTGGATTATCACACTTCTTACACTTGATCTAGCTACATGCATTGGGGCTACAGTACTGGATTAAATTCAAGTTCTGTTGAAGTCAACAGATAAAGATGAACTAACTTCAGCAGGGTCTGGATGGAGCACAATCTTTCAGTTTCAAAAAATCACATATATTTTAGGCAATAGGTAACTCAGTTTTTGCACCACAGATGGATGTCACATTTTGATTTCTTTTCCCCTACATATTTAAATAGAACTTCTTTCTCTGAACCACATGTAAATACGTCCTATCTTTAAATTTAAATAAATTCTAAAAAACCCCAAATCCATCTCCAGCCCAGTTCAACTACAGTCAATTTGTCGTGGGGCAGGAGGGTGGAAATGAGACATTTTAAAACAAGGAATTAAACTACATTGACTTCATTATTATTGCCCTTGAATATTTTTAACAGGTACCAGTGGCTTATAAAAAAGAAAAGCTATGCTGCACTTATTATCACAAACAAAAGTAAATAAGCAGGCTTAGGTGACCTGTTTTAATACACAAGGATATTTTTAATATATTGTAGTAAGGCACATACATTTTTTTCATCCAGGTTAATTTTCCTCTCTTTTATTGTGTGCTGTCAGATAAAACTTCATGAGCATTCAGGCTCCCCTAGATACTGATTACCATAAATAAATGAAAGTTTGGCCCTTAAATAAATTATATTTTCAGGTTAGCAATCACTCTGTTTTGCTTTCCTTCCTCTCATATATCAATTACTGAGGTCTATTTAATTCAGAACAGATTAGAAACATTTTCATTGCTTTTTTAAAAATTTCCTTTGTACTGAAGTGCTACAGAGTTAAAACCCCAAGCACAAAAGTGCACAGCCAACCATGACTAACTGCATAAACCAAGTAACAAGCTGTACGATCAGAAACGAAAGCCAGTGCCATTCATGTGGAATAATAGAAATCATACCACCAAAACACTTCATACACTTCTCATCTACCAATGTATACACTTGCTCAGCTCATATCATGCCTCAGGAATGCTGTTACAAACAGAAAGGGACCTGCATGAGAGGTAAATACCCGGAGGGCAAGTCGTGTTTCCCTGTGCCTCATCCTGATGGTACCTTGCCACTTCAGCTCAAGGTTCATCAAGTGCAGGGAGGGAAAGGGCAAAGCTAGATATTACTCAGCACATGCTTCTCCTTCCAGTTCTTCTGGAGATGTTCTTGGGGAGCTACACAAAATACTGAACACTATTGCTCAGTGCAAATAACTTGCTCTGTTTGAGCAGGAAGGCTGGTGAAGGGCAGTCATCATCCGTTCCCACTGGGTACAGGACTATGTCCCCTTAAAGCACACAAAATCATCATGTAATATTGTATTCAGGGCTTTGACATAGTCCCTGTCCTCACTAGCATTAAAAATAACCTTCCAGTCTCTGCTAATTTCTCTCTGGTGTTGCAAAGGCCATTCTTATTGGAGCAGGGAAAATCTTACCTGCTTATGGAGTCCAGCTGAGGGTGAGGAAACACTGGATGTTCCTGGGAGAGGATAAAGAGATTTTTACCATGCATACTTATTTTGGCATAGTGTTTTGAAACAAACAGACAAAAAAACCCCAACCCTCTGCCTGGTAAACTGGTAAACAAATCCAGCTCAAAAATTTTCTCAACTCTCACTGCAGGAAACTTTCCGCTATTTTATGGGGAATTGGAGCAACAACAAGAAGCAACCACACACCAGTAAAATGCATGTAGTAAAATGCTGTCAGAGACATCAAGGGCTTTGCATACACTTTAGGAAGGATTTGATTTCATTGTAATTTCAGGCAAAGGAGGAGATTCTGTATTCTTGCAGTCATTTATCCCAACTACTCCCCTCCTGGATCTGAAAACATGTTGTGTCTCAACCCTTTCCTCACACTAAAAGGGGAGACACAGCAGAGAAAATGAGAGCTCCTGAGGTTCATTACCCAAAGACCTTTTAAAAATGCTACTGATGAGCACTAAGTCTTTTAAATCCTGTGAGCATAACTCTGATTAGGTGAACTTATACACTGGTATGATGCTCTTTTGAATTCAGTGGGACTATAGCTCAGGGTTTCCCTGTAAACTGTGGAATGCTGGGACAGCTGGGGAGAGAAATCTGCACCCCCTTTTCCATCTTTATAGCTCAGATGCCGCTGTGGATTTGTTGGATGGAGCATCTCTGTCCCTTTGGAAATCAGTGCTACATGTGTCATTGCGAAATCAGTGCTATATGGGTCAATGCAAAACCAGAAACTTATAGAGTGCATGGATTTGTTGAAAGGTCAGTGTGCAATTGAAGATGATAACTTAGATGCTAACTGTGCAAATTCTCGTCCTTTGAGTTGTATCAGTTACTCTCTTTCACTCAATGATGAGGCTTTTCTTGTGCAAGTTCTTCATTCACTGACACACAGAAGGTATTGAGACGATTTTCTGAGAGGATATCTGAAGGTCTTGTTTTCTCTTTAGCCTATGTCCTCCTGATTAATGAATGTTGTCAATTCTGAACTGTTGACAAATTGGGTTCTGAATCCTTAAAGAATTGGACAGCGTTTAGTACAGTGCCCTCAGTACTCTGCTAGACAGGTAGACCACTTATCCTAAACCTTGTACCTTATTCCTGCCTTATTCCCAAACATCAGTTTGCACCTCAGATCTGTGTGTGTAAAACATGGCATCACCTCAACTTTGAAAGTGCCCTGAGATCCAGGATAAGAGGTGTAGATGTGCGCTGAACAAGAAACTAAACTATTCTCAGTGCTTTGCAAACTGAAGTTTGACAAAGTACCTCAGAGAGGGTATAATCTAAAACTAACTAACTAAATAAATTAAAACCCAACTGCTGTCATAAAAGCTAACTAAACCTTTTTGAACTAATAATAACATTCAAAAATTATCGGTACCCTTTCAGTGTCTATAAATAGCTAATTATTATTCTTATCTAATTTTAGGAAGGAATATCACAAAAAACCCAGGTTACTGAAGGAAAATAAAGCACATTTTAGATCACTGAACTTAAGCCCTCCCCAGCAGCTTTCAGATGCTGCTAACTCAGAAACTCGAAGGAAGAGCTATGAGCCAAAAAGTCCTCTGACTGCTGCAACGTCTCTGGTAGAAGAATTTTCCTTGGGCTCTTGGGAGGATGCTAGTGATAATGTCTAAATACATTTAAAGTGCATTTCTGTATATGTGTGTGAATACCGCAGGTGTTCCTTTGAGAAAGTTCTCATGTGTGATATGCAGATGGACAGACTGAAACCTCTGCATTGAGACAGAAGCCTTGAAATGCCATAGTAACACTTAAAGATGTTCAGGTGCAGTATCCTGATGAGCTCCATAGTGAGATGTCTACTCTGTCATCCATACCTGTAGGGAGCAGGAACTCCTTGAGATTTATGCCAGGGAAAACTCTGTCTCACACCTCACTGGAGCATCTTCAGTGAGGCTTTTAACCTGTGGCTTGGGAGGTGCTTTAAATCTGCCATCTGTGTGCACATTAACTCAGGCTGCACTAAACTTTCTGACTTGTAATTACAACAGGTATTAGTCAACCCTGCATTTGGAAAATAGTTACAAATCCTGTTACTCTATGACCCCATATTCCAAATCTGCTCGATGTTTCTACAGTTGAGAAAAACAACAAATCCCCCAGCAAAGTTACTTACCTTGTTTTTTGTCAGAGTGAGAATCCAGCACACCTCTGACCAGCAAGATAACCTGATGATAATGATTAGAGGGGTTGAATGAGCCATCTTGGGCCTGAAGAGCTGTTTGCAAGAATTTGGTTGCAATTTGCTCATGCAGAGTGAGAAGAGCATCACTTTGCTGTCCTCTACATGCACTAGAGCAAATCTGGCACTCAATGATGAGGTCATCTGCAACACAGCAACTAATCTGAAGTTTACTGGGTGCACGTTTGTGGCTGTGCCCAGGGAATGGCACCAAACACTAAGCTGTACTTTGAACTTCTGAGCAAACCAATACAAAGGGTTTCTCTAGGGTGATGGGATAGGAAATACACCACAAAGGTGCTGTTAACGCCAAGAAGCTCATACTGCCCACCTCCTTGTCACATTCTCCCCAGCAAACTCAGCCTCTTGCCTTTAGGACACAGTTGTAAACTAAATAGTTCACTTACTCCTTTTGCTCTTGTTCTTCATGGGAGGGGACAGTAATACCATTTGTATTTTACACACTGGCAGGTACTGCTAAAGCATAGACTGAGCCTGTTTCTGCACTGAGCTAGCTGCAGAGGTGAAGGAGCAGTAGAATTTCTGCTCCAGTTGCCAGTTATGCAGGTAACATATCCCTGAGAAAGATGGCGTGCAAAAGCTAAGTATTTTTGTATGCTGCTGTCTGAATGACTTGAGTCTGCCAGGCGTCAAACGCCTCTGGAAATCTCCCAGTTCTGTGGGAACTGAAAGACTCAGATTGTTCCCTACTCTTTTATGGAGTCAGACCCTAGAAAAGTGCAAACTTTTAGAACAAAGTTTCCTCATCTGCTGGGGGGGAGAGAGAATCATACCCATGAGGTAGAAAAAAGGACTCCAAATTTTTAATGAGCACCAAATCTGTAAGGGCATGATGCACGCCACCCTGAAAGCCTGTCCCAGAGATGAATCAATGCCACTGTATTTTGCTCCACTTCTTCACATTGCTGTTTGTCTGCTTTCCTGTGTGAGTCACTTGTGTTGTCATCCCTTGTTTGCGTGCTTCTGAAAACTTGTGCAATGTTGTTGTGACTGCTATACAGTTGGTAGAAGCTTTATGTGTTTGCTTTATTAGGTTTATAGAATATTTGTGTTTTGGATAAATATATGACTTAAAAAACAGGATTACTGGTCTAACACAGCAAGTTTGTAGAGGGTGGTGGCATGGGAAAAGGTAGGTTGAACCCTGACTTAGGTATAGTAGTCGGTCATTTGTTAGTTTGTAATTCACTTTTTCACTTCACTCTCTTAGTTGTCTGCTTTTGACTAATAAAGGAAGAGACGACACTGTCACTGTACACATGAACTGATGTGGTTTTACTGCATTTGACCACAAACTTAAAAGAAATACGTTGGTACAGAGCAGCCATGGTTCTTATCTCTGCTACCACTTCTTTCACAAAGGAACAATCTTTACATCAACAGTTTTCCATTCTCAGCTTGATAACGTTGCAGTCCTACCTTTTGCCCTTGGTCTGAATGCAGGAATTAAAAACACTCAGTTGATGCAAAGGGTGGGTTGATACAACACACAGAATGGGGTGTAGATGTGCTTTACACAACAGAGAGCAGAACTGAAGGGGAAAATGTTGTTTGGAGGCAAGACGCCTCTTTAATTGATTATGGCAAGGAAAATCAAATACCATACCTGCTTTTTTGCTGGAGTATATCAAGACTGATCATAACATCTGTTCATGTTAAGCAAATACTTGTCATGATTTAAATTTCTGTTTGCATACAACTCTGAGTAGTGCATCTTAAAGTCATACATATTCATATAGAATGAAGAATGCATAATGTCTGCATAAAAAGATAAGCTGTATGACTATATATGAAGACAACAACTACAACTCTCACAGCACTGTCATTGGTTAATTTCAAAATATTCAAGCATTATTTAAAAAACAGTAAGCTGAACTTAAAACTACACTACGAAAAAAATGTATAACAGAAAAAATGCTGAATTGTTTTCCTCAATATTAATTGATTTTTAAGTTTCCCTTTCTTTTTCTAAATTTTTTTTGTTAATAAGTTGTTATTTTAACCTCCAGTAACATGATCAGACTCCTTCTGCCTCTGGGCAATTGAGTTATGCTCTGATCTGCAGTTCTAAGGGAAATGTTCAATTTTATTTTTTTTCGCAGTTGAATAAACAGTACCATGTCTACTATCTCATGTTAGAATAGTGTTGTCTTCACATAAGACTCAAATAGTGGTATTAGTCATTCATTTCCTTGTACACATACACCCTATTGCGTGTTGACAGGTTTATAAGGATGCAGTGGCAGCCGTGGGTGCTGGGAAGCTCCTAGACGACAGCCTTTGAATCCTTGCAGTCCTGAGCAATGGTGCCTGAGTTAGTCTGTTTATTGTCTGCTTTCTCTCCCAGATGCTTGACTTGTCTGAAAGATTAATACATTAACAAGAGTGGTAAGGTCCAGGGTTGCACATCTTTAAGACATGTTTATTAGCAGATGGCACATGAGATTCAAAGGTCACTGTGGAAGGTAACATTTTAAAGTGAAGCAACAATATTTATGTTCAAATCCTATGCTGATGAGATCATATGGAAAAATGTTTCTGATTAAATAAGTTTATAAATAGCCACAATATATCTATTGAAAATTCCAAATGCCACTTTTAGCTTCTTTTATTCTACCACTTCCTAATTTATTTCATAACACAAGACTACCTTCTTACATAAACAGACCAGCAGTTGGAAAATAAGTATATACTCAACAGACAATTCCCTTTTCTTAAATAATTGAAAATCCAGTGTGAAACTCGGTTCTAGCGTATACTTCTTAACGCTAATATTCCATGCAAGAGTTTTTTTAAGACCTGAAATAGATTTTAACTTTGAAATTCTCTAGGGTAAAATTCATCTTGCAGACATAAGGACTTATTGGTGGATAGCTGTCCTTCTTTACAGGCAATATCATGTGCTACAACACATTCGACAAAAATCGTGTTATACTACTTACACAGAATCCATACAATGAAAAGAAAATCCTTTTCTTTAGGATTTCCATGAGAGGACTATCTGTCTCATAGCTCATTAGTAAACATTATCAGCAATGCTAAACCTGAAATCTTATTTATCCTCTCTAATCATCACAAACTGCACATTAATTCCAGAGGAAATAAGTTTTGCACAGGTTTGAAAGGGCAACTAAGCTCTTAATTAACATTTCTTATCTACCATGCCACACAGGCATTAAAATGCAGAGGATTTAAATGGTACTTACTTTTCATGTGATCCATTTTCAACTTTCATAGCCCCGTCCACTGGATCCAGTCCTTGTTCTGAAAACTGTTTCAAGGCACTTAATGCTGCCTAAAGAAAAAATGAGTCGTCAAACACCCCGCTGACACTACTGTCTTAACACTAAATGAAGGAAAGTGTGTATTTTTATATTATAGATTTAAATAATATCCTGTATATTGAAGCCATTTAGGCTACAGAGCAAAAAGAGAGGGTACGTAGCAACTCCATTTATGTACAGGTTTGAGAATGTCGTCTTCTTGCTGGGTACATGACTTCCATTTGTTTTAATGCAAGCTTCATCATCTACTTGAAGAAACTGGTACTTTTAGGATTCTTGTCTCTGGCCTGTGAAGCCTTTCCAGCACCCCCATGTTCTTTCCCAGAGTCCATGCTTTTCTGAGCTTCTGTGGACAAACTCTTGTCTTGTAGATGATTGCAGAAGGTGTGAGCAACAGGAAGAGGGTCAGTGGGAAGATGATGACACTCCAAGGCTGGATCCCAAACAACACAGCAGACAAGTGTCTTACACCTAGGTAATGAGGTGTGCTAAACAGGGTGAGCCAGTATGGGATGACGATAAAGCACCAACAACAGAAGAATGATCGATTTTCAGCTGAACATTTTCCTGTGCAAGTGCATTAAATAGTTTCTCTCAGATCTTCATGAGTCCTGCTTTAGGACTTCTCTCCCTGCTAACTGCTTTAGTAAAAGACAAATGATTTTTTGTAATTTATTTAGCAAAGGTTGATTATGAAACTCCCAGACACCACGTGGCTGACTTTGAAAACACACGCAGTACAATAAAACATTTGAGGTCAGTTCTATCTTGAAGGCGAAATACAAAGCAGAACTGAAAAGTGGATTTTTCTCTTTAATCACTCCCATCTAAGATACATTCAGAATTAACCACAGAGGAAACGACTATTAACTGTTCACAGACACCACCACCAAATTAAAATCTCAAACATAGGAGCTGACTGCAGGGTAGACAGCACTGTTCTTCACAGAAAGGCAACAACTGCTGTTTAGAAAGACAGAAGTTGCTCTCTTCTTAATTGTTGGGACAGAAAGAATGCATGTATCTATCTTTATTTCCCATTTATCTCGGAGAGTAGAGACTGTCCAGAACAGGAGCTAGAATTGTAATGAAGTGCTAGATTTGCTCTCATGCTAATTCCTTCCCTGGATTTTTTCAACAGCTCCTTCCCTTGAAAGGTATGTTTATACAGCTTAAATATTATTAGACAATGTGTACTTTGGTGAGACGAATAATAGCACAAAAATTGCCAGGCTAGCCTAAAGTAAGAGGGTATGTATCCCAGAATTGTCTATAGTCAAGACCAGTCACTAAAGCTTCACAAGGCTGTACAAGGTACTCCCACCCATAATGCATAAATATGGAATCATTCTAGCCTGTAAAGTTTTATGGATTTTGCCCTGGTAAACAAATAAAAAGCTAAATATTTTATAAAGTGTCTTGGTAAACCTGTTTCTTACCCATCTGATCTATCTTTACCATGTTTTTTGCCCCCCCCGTATCTGACAGTTAAACTGCTCTCTACTTGCTCCTTCTTCCTACCCATCGACATAACTTGCTATCGCTAAGAACAGAGCCTCAGCTTCAAGTCAGTAACAACTTCTCTCATTACAGGAACTTTCACTTTTATCACCCTTTGAGTTCCCTAGTAAATGAATTCTCCCTTCCCTCATTTCTTCTCGTTTTCTCGACATTTCCATGTATTTGCATTTTTTTTATAAGACAGCTTTTTTCTGTACCACATCATAGTATCCCTTGCAGTTTTAGGCACACATTGTGAACTCTTAAAAGGTCTAATTGCCATTTGCCATTCTATCCTTGATCTTTACTGTACAGCAAAATCACTGTTTCTTCAACTCTAATAATTTCTCCCAGTGGCAACAAGGGTTTTCATCTACTCTCTCAACTTCTCTCTTTGTTCCAATAAACCCCATACATTTCTTCATCCCAGTTTCTCTCTTCTCCTCCTCTCCCTGGTGTCCTTTTCATTACAATGCAAGTACTATTCATCATGTGAGGAAGGGGAGCATTTTGGATTCCTGTGCCTTGCACAGGACTGCTTCTGTATTGTTGGTCACAGGTTAGCATCTGTGAGAACCAAACAATTTGATGGGTAGGGACTGGCAAGTAACTGCCTTTTCATATCCAAGAGTTCCTTTCTTATGTATGGCAACCCAAAAATCATTACCAGATAGCACTGCAAGGAGAGGAGGAAGCTAAGACATCTGCTCCTCCTGCACATTTTAACTGCCGCCTCAGTTTTTGAACCCACCTTGTTTACTTTTTTATATCTATTCTTGGCTTCCGGGTCTGATATGTGAATTGTAAACCTGTTGTAGAAGAGCTATTTATTCAGGTTATTTGTACAGTGGTTTGGATGAAAAATCCCTTATCATGTTTGGTTAGAAGCAGAGCCAAGTAGTGTTTCATTCAAGATTAGATCACCAGTTGATCATGTGATATGCAGAACAGTCTGATCTTGATCAGTGGTCACTGAAATTCCCAAATCATCAAGACATTAATTAGACCACCCCAAGCTTCTTAATTCATTTCTAGAACTGCCCTGGATATAAGACATCTTATTAGTGTTTTAGTCACAGAACTGGCTATTGCAAGGTATGCCACATAAATTACAGAGCAGCTTTCATGGTTACTTCCCAGAAAATTTGCTTTGTAACTTTATGGAGGAATATTAACTACTATCTCAACAGAAATAGATCATGAGGGCATGTCTTCTCTTTTAATAGCAAAGGAAGAAGTACTACAATATTAAATAATGAACTCTGCCTGTTAGTAAGGGTAACTACTATATGAGTGTCAAGGAAGTCAACATGGCACAATCAGAGAAATCCTGTAAAATAAAGGTATGATTCAAGATGTTTAATGATGAGCATGTTTAATACCAACAGAACATCCAAATCCTAATGCAGTCTCATTTCTCCATCTCACCCTTCTTCAAGCCAGGTCGTTCCCAAATTGAAATGTGATATAAAAGATAAGATCTCTCATCTATTGTATTTCTGGACCCAAATATCAGAGGGGGCAGGCAGCAGGAAAGCAGTCCTGTACCTGTATCCTTGATCTGCTTATCACTGCTGAGACTCCACTCCCTACATCTTCTTTCTCAGTCCCACGTCTTTTCTGAGTCATTCCAGTACCTCTGGTCTTCCTTTACCAAATATTCGCCCCAGAGCTCTGACTTCTTTTACAGCAGAGGAGATAACCTCTGCTTCTTCACAAGTCTCCCCCTACCCAGGCCCCTACTTCATCATGCTTTAATTGTTCTCCCACTCAGGACCCCAGCAGTTCTCAGCTCACAGAGCTAAAGTACCCTTCCTCAAGGCCTCCCAGCTTCCTAAACTTCACAGTCCTTCTTTATCTTCCAGTTTCCTAACAAGTTCCAGGTTTATATGAGATCTGATTTCTTTTTCATGGAAACATCTCTCTCTCCACAAGATACCTGTGGGGAAAGCCTAATTACTCATATCCCAACTTTTGCAATAAGTTCTAAATTTTGGGAAAGTTTCTTTATTTTTCAAAACGTCCATTCACGGGGTGTCACTGAAGGGCGGTAGGTGAACGGTCGAGAGAGCTCTTCAGTGTCTTTAAAACTCCCCATTTTCTTTCTCCCATAGCCTGCTTACATTTAGAAGGATCAGCAGAGATGGCAAGTAAAAATACTTTGGACCTTAAAAGATGTCCTTAATGGTCCTCCTCTCCTCCTCATGCCCTTAGATAGACATGAAGATGCTGTATTCAGGAAGGAAGTTGGTAGCTGAGAGGCTGTGACCTGGATGGTCAGCAGAGTGACACAGAACACAAGTAATCTGCAGTGAAGAAGAGTTACTAGCAGACACTGGGCTAATTTAATCCATGATTCAGTTCTATTAGTCCCAACAGATTTACAGCATTTGGTTGAAATATTACTTGTGAATGGCAGATAACTTAGGTTAAATGAAAAGGAAAGAACAGAATGGAACATTTGACAGTGAATCCAGTGAACAATTTCCTCTTTTAAAGGCTCAACACTTCCTTCCATTGATATATTTCTTACAACAGAGCATCTGCACAGATATAGAGAAATTTCTCTCTCCCCCAGAAGATTTTACAACTGTTTTGTGAGTGAAGCCACATAGGTTACAGAACAGATGTCCTTACACATTTCTTGTATCACTTGTTTTCTGTGTAGCTACAACAGTGCCAAAAATACAATGCCAACAGGATGCACCGCACTGCTAGCTGTTTGTCTTGGCTGCCATTTCCATTATTAGTATGTGTGTGTATCAGGATGGGGATGGAAGTTTCCAGTCATTTTTTTAAGCTTTCCTCAAGTCATTTGGCAATTAGTAAATAGCACTGAAACTTGTGAAAATTCTTCCTGTTTCTCACTCTGGGGACTAAGTGTCGTATAATGGCAATCTAGTAACATTAGATCATTCTTTTCGAAAGAAAGCAGGCAGGCACTAAACTAGCACTTATGCATTTAAGAACCACATCCTCATGATAATATTTTCACATTTGCTTTAGCACAGTTTGTGGCTTGTGTTTTTCCTCTTAAATATATACAGCATTTCATATTATTCCATGAATCCAAAAACTGTGAAGTTTGTTGTTCTCTGTGGCACTTCCAGTTGACTTTACCAAGGAGGTCTGAGACAATCCTAATAAACACGCTGCCTGAAGCTGTTAGTTTACTGGTGATATGTCTCCTAACATCAGTTTTCCAAGCAAATAAAAAACCATTCAGGTTGGCCTTAGTCAGTATTTTCTGAAGACATAAAATTATAGGCAGAAGTAGTTACTCTGAAGTAAGTCGAGGTCCAGAGCAGGTCACAAAGGACAAGATTCTACTGTCTTTAGTACCTGGGTCTTAGCTCAAGGTTGAGTCTGCAGAGTCAAATAACTCACTGCAGCCATGCCACTAGTAGCCATATGCCATATCCATGGACAAGGCTCAAGTTTAGGCTTGCAAAAATGTTTGCATGCAAGGTTAAAACAATAGACAAATCTAACGCTAGTCCTTGATTTCATTTGCAAGCCAGAAGCCTAGACAACAGCAGGATTAATGCATGAACAAAACTGGTAACAAGTGTATTTACAAACAATCAATGTTCAGCTGTTTCCTAAGCCAAGAGAAAAAATACCCCTCAAAGCAGAGAGGTTCTTCCCCTCTCACTAACAGCTGAGGCCTCAAAAGGCAATATCGTCTGTGCAACAGCACTGTAGCAAAGCTGTCTGCATCAGTAATGAGATGAACGTCATGACTTTTTAATATGTGGACTTAAATTTCACATTTAAAGGCTCTTGAAAAAAACCCAACAATATCACAGCTGTAGAGGTGAGTTTGAGGACTTAGTCACCTAAAGATAAGCCACAATTTGAATGTATTTAAAATTATTCTTCTTGGTGATAGTTTTTGGTTTTTTCTTGATGAAGAATTTTTTGATCAAGCTTCCACCTGGCTTTAATTTGCCCACATCTCAAAACTTCAGGCACACAAAAATGCACAAAGGGAAGATACATTTGCTTGTGTAGACTTACATAGNACCTGGCTTTAATTTGCCCACATCCCAAAACTTCAGGCACACAGAAATGCACAAAGCATTGTGTAGACTTACATACATACACACAAAGCAGCTAAAGTTTGACTACTTAACATACCAGTTTATTTCTCTTGGATTTACCAGGTCAGCCACTTATAGGATTATAATTCCTGCCCAGGGAGGTGGTTGAGTCACCATCCCTGGTAGTCTTTAAAAGAAGGGTGGATGAAGTGCTGAGGGGCATGGTTTAGCGATTGATAGGAATGGTTGGACTAGAGGCTCCTGTGGGTCTTTTCCAACCTAGTGATTCTCTGATTCTGTGAAGGTGGACAAAAACTAGGTGATGAGTATTGCAAACAAATCTCTTTACCCCCACAGCTTCTGAATTTACTATACCACAAGCAATAACTTCTGCTAGTACTTTCTGACACTTTCCTCACAATGTGCCATTCTTCCCAGTTGATTGGATTTTATGTTAACCTATGTTAACATCTGTTTAAAAATTAAATTCAGAAAGGCTTTTCACACTGCACAATGCAAACCTCAATTAAATAACTTTAAGCCCTTTCCTCACAAAGTTTATGATATGCATGAAAAACACAGAGTTATAATCTGATTAATTCATGTAGTTTACATAGAAAGAGCATTTTCAAAACTGATTAATCTCTGTACAAAGGCACTACAATTAAGGCTACTGATTGCACCTGCCAAGAGAAGGAGCTTGGAGGATAGAAGGGGTCCAGTATCTTCAAAAAAAAGAACGATGAATCACAGATGTAGCTTAGAATAAGTGCCACGTAGTACTAAATGCTAACCCTGGGCAAATCATGTAACCAGCATTTAAATGAGACACAATCCACATACAGCCTGACCTTGCCAGCTTTCTGGAGGTAATCCTGATGTAGGGATTAACTGTTCCTGAACAGTTTTTCTGACATATTAAGCAGAGCTTCTGTCAACAACAGTGTGCATGCCACCTTCGTCCACCTAGCTTTATTGGACACGTACTCATTCCTCCATGACTTTCAGTAGTCCAACAAGTGGATGGAGTGAAAGAGACCATTTAATATGGAATTTTATTTTGGTACATTTTTATCTTCAAAAATCTACTTCAAAAGACTGCTTGAGTTAACAGTAGAGAGAGTCAATTAGGTATGGCTTATGTCAGCATTTGAACCACCACACCAGAAATCTGACCACCATTCTTGGGACTATACAATAAATCCCAAGATAATCAATGGCAAAGCATTATCTCAAAGCCCAAGAAAAGCTGCATGAGCATCTGAAGAGAGACAGTTCTGTCTCCACTTTAGTGGTGATTCAAGAGTTTCTAGCCACAAAGAGAGAAAATCATACTGAAAAGCACCAAAATTTTAAAATTATTAAAAGGCATGCTTTAATATGAAGAGTATTTGATAAATAACAATGAATGTCAAACTCAACAAACAACACTAATGTAAGAGATTAATCCAGTGTGGTGAGGCTAGTCTTGCTGCCAAGTTCAGGTTGTGTTCTTACTTGTGGGTGTGAATAAGAGAGGAAAGGATTGCTGAAAGATCTCTATGGGAATCAGAGAAGAAATATTCTTAAATCTGTGTCTTCTCAAACTTCTCTCTCTTCACATATTCTCAGCTGCAACGAGCAACATTTTCACGTGCTATCAAAATGCTGAGTTTCACCTCTAAAACACACTGTGCTGGAAACCAGTAAGCTGGCACTTCTTCATGAACAAGTTGAAAGAGCCTTCAGGTTCAATGGCAGTACCTACTGAGGAGTCTCTATGTTCTCTAGCGTTGAAGTGAGGTATGAATGTTAGGTCTCTGTATCAGCTGTTAAAATAAGTCCTAATCAAGCCTCTTTTGTCAGATATTTTCAGTACCTTTTCAGTGCACGCTCTTCAGTTTTTACTGGTTCTAGTCTAGAAACCTGGAAGTTCTTTTACAGTAAATTTATTTCCAAATTAAAAACTTCGTGTTCTTCCTTCAATTGTTACAATTTAAAGAACAAAGACGGAAAAGATCATGCATCATCACAGCTTACTTATCAACATGGAGAAAAATATTTCCAAGCATTCGCACTAAACTGATACAACAGAATTTCACTAGACAGCAATTAATCTTCAAATTAATCCCACTTCTAATTTTGTACACTCAGACAAAAGGTACTTAACACTAACTTTCAGGAGATAGACATCTAAGTAATATAGGTGCTTGCAATAATTAGGGACTTCCAAGTGAGAGCATTTAGATGGCCAGTTATTGTATGGGTAGATAGAGGTTTAAATTCTGCAATTGAGACAACACTCAAGCATGGTCAAGAAGCTACAAACAAAAATTATAGGTGATTTTAAGAAACGTGGCTTTAAACCTAAAACTGAAAACAGCCAAATATATATCCTCAGGCAAAACCCTACACCAGCAGGGAAGAAAGGCCATGAATCACTGTCTCTTTCATCACTGATGGCTGGAAAATATCCTTGTCAGCTGTGTTCTCAGAACAGTTTGGTTTATTTAATTATTTTCTTACAGGCCTTTCTACACATTACTGCTATGGATTTGCAGGTCCACTGCCATTAACCCTATCTGTATTGCAGATTTGGACCTCTTGATTTTAAATAAGTGGTTTGAGGTTCTCAGCTGCATTAGAGTTCATAGTGAATTCTAAAATATGCTGTGATAGACAATTCTTTTCATCTATCTGACCTCCACAGTTGCGTCCTGGTTTTAACATCACTACCACAGGCTTCACTACACAGCTAGCAGTACATAAATGAGACGAAGACCATGACATTGTGCACCAAGGGATGGGCCCTGACCCATATTATGAGTAGTGTAGACACATCCAGAACTGTTTTAACAAAACCATAAACTGAACCTGTAAAACACACTCACTGGTGTTTAAATACTTTTCACCTCTACTTGCAAATGTTTCTTAATGAAACAAAATGGCACTAAGGACCAGAGGTAGTTTTATTACTCCTGTTTTCAAAAGAGAAGGAAACTGAAGTGAAGAGAGTGCAAGAGCACATAAAGGGTTGGCCCAGAGGCAATAAAAGTAAGAATCAGTTTTTCTAGTTTACATCCATTTTATCATAGCTCAAGATAGGCAGAGGAGATTGTAAAAATAAGGTATTTAATGACAGGAAATAAAAGAACAGTCTTCGCTGCAGCCAAAATTTTAATTCAAACACCTCATTCTCATCACTATCACCCAACAAGCTATAATCATCTCATTCATGTTAACTACTTTCCATGACACAGCACAGAAAAAGACTCCCTTTTAAGAGAAGAGGACAGGTGAGAGCCTCTAACAAATTTGTCTTGCTGAAATATTCTAAAAAGTAACTTTTGTTCTCTAATGTTTTACAAAAATATTTTTTTTCTTTAAAGCTTGACACGCTTCTTTCTAAAGACTGTACACTTTGCTTTAGAGATGGAAGTAACATCCTAAACATCAGATTCTTCAGGTCTAATAATTTTTAAATGAAAGAATGTTTTTTTCTCTCAGGTCAAACCCATTACCTTAGATTTTAATTTTAAGTCAGTCTAAACATGACTAGAAACTTTGGTTTGAAGACAAAAGCACTAGATTACACTTAATGCAAAGGACTGCCCATTAGCTTCTTCAAGCAACACATAGTAGCTGGAACAATGAGAGTTTAGGGCTGTAGATTCTTGCATTACAACATCTATAACAAACCCACATACTAAACTGTATAGTATCTCTGCTTCTGTGTAACTCTACTCCTGTGGCCAGTGAATTGGTATTCAAAGAAGGATACTTCCACCCTCAGAGCCCTAACAACCAATCCCCCCTGTTCATTCTCCGAGTCTCATTTTACAAGCATGCATGTACATCCAACAAAATACCAAATCTAGATTGACAGCTAAAAGCTTTATATTTAGCATATATGGCATGTAATTAGAAATATGAGTGTTTCCAAAAGGCAAAAGTTTTTTATTCTGATCTCAGGGTATTTTTACACTGCATTAACTGGCATTTTTCTCCTAATTGAAGTTGATTTAAGTGAGATCAGATTCAGGTCCAAGAGCTACAGGCCAGACTTCTCATCTGAAGTAGTTTGTAATGTAATTTTGTCCTTGCTAACTGTTGATGGCTTGTCCTCATCCCATTTTAACCTACAACTATCAGCTCCTTTAATGGAAGTGTCTATAAAGACCTTCTCTAAAATATGCTTTTCCAGCACACTTAATGTCTTTTAATGTCTTCCCAATTAAATCCAGATGTGAAAAGCTTAAGGAACAGTTCTCAGGACTGAAAAAGATGACATAAATCTTGCAGCTGACAGAGATCCCACTGAGCTCAGTTGGGGAAACTCACAGAGGACTTCTTGTGGGCCAGAAAAGCTGCTGGGTATAAAGACAGATGTGTATATTCCTATTAAAAATTTTAAATAAAAACTGACTCCTACAATGAGGTATCCACTATTATCAGGGACATTACTAACTCAGTTCCTCAATGTGCTGAGCACATCCTGTGTGGTACAGATTTCCCTCATCTTTTTGGGAAGTTTATCAGAGTTGAAGGGGGTCACATCTGTTCAGGAAAGAGCCCTTCACCTTTCAGGATCACAGCTCTTAAACCAGCAGAGGGGCAGATTCTGGAAAATGCTGTCTGTCTTGTTCTCATACTGCTATCAACACAGAGATAAGGCATTTGACAAAGCAAGAATCTGAATTTGTGTCCTCTCTCCTTTACCTCTTCCATAATCAGGTTAGCATATTAAATTGTAGTTTCATTACAGAAGAGTCCCTAAATGTGCAATTAATTATAAATTCTTACCAGTCTGATGGGAAACTGGGCATTCCTTGTAGCTGACTACCACTGCTGGGCAAGTGCTGTTTGTGCAGCTGTCAGTTTGGGGTTTGTTTTGCTGTAATCACTTGTACACCCTCAAGATTTTTTATTTTTTATTTTGACAACAGCAGATCATCTTATTTTGCCCCTCCCAAACTGTAAATGTGGACTCAACTAAAGCCACATCTTCCAGAGGGACAGGAAATAATCAACACACAACTTTTATTAAAGAAAGTCTCTAGAAAACTGCCCAACACTAACAGCTTTAATATTTTCCTTTCTTCTACTATTTACTTACTTACTTATTTGTGAAACTTATAAACCATCCAGACAGATTACTGGTATTTAAAGAGCTACATTGCCATAAGGCATCAGAAACAAAACAAAAAAAAAAAAGGAAAAGAAAAGAAAGGAAAAATTATCCAGGACCAAAGGGAAAAAAAGATTTCTAACTGAGGATTAAGTCCAAGTTCATTAGTGACAGGAATACCAGTAGAGACATTCTGGACAGTATGAGTTTATTTGCATTTTTCTAATGCCCATATAAAGTTTTAGTATAGTTTGATGTTATGAATGAATGTATGGAAACTAGGTACCTGAATTAAAGGATAATCTTACATACTCAAGCACAATAAGACCTAGCACTGAAAGTGGTAGGTTCTTGAAGACAGGCACAAGAGCTCCTGATGATAGAATTCCTCTGGTTCACAACATCCTTCATTTTCCACAATGGCCAGCACTTTTCAGACTATCACTCTAGCAGGGCTGAAAGCTAGATCTAACTCCCACCAAAATCAGTGCTTCATGACCATCACTCAGGAGACACATGGAATGCCCTTCCCTTGGAATGAGCCACTGCCTCCACAAGGATCCCACTCTTGGCTAGCTCAGGGAATGAGCTCAAATCTCTTGCGATTTGCTGCCAGGGACCACCAGGCCAGTACTGATTTATAGCTATTTCTTTGCAGTTTTATGATACAAGAATGTTCACTTGTAATTACAATAGCATTTTGTTGGCTCCCTGCCTTCACTTGGGTATGTACAACACCATATCCTTCATTCCAGCCTTTTTATGTCAAGACCCAGAATTTGAGAAGAAAAGTGCATCAGAAGAATTACAAAGATGCTTGCTCCTCCTCAAAGAGAAGACTCATATATATTTGCTGGGGGAACACGTGACTAGTTGGATAGGACACTGAACTAGTAGTCAGGAGGACAACTGGTCAACTTTCTCAGAAAAACAGTAGAACCATAAACAAACCATTTTATGAGAAAACATCAGTTTTGAGAAAAGATTTTCTGGGTCCAGGACAGACTCTCCAGTCAAAAACAGCACAGGTAAGTGCCATACCTGACCATTAGGATAATGACCATGCTTGGTGTGGCACATTCATATGCTTGTTGGTTATTCTGTGAATGAAAATATTTGAACTCATGATGTGTTTTGTGGGATAAACAATCTGTTTCATGCAAAAGACAGTGACTTTGCCACTAACCTGGTGCATGACCTTGGAGACTCACTTCAGCTCAGTATTTTTCAGACACATAGCTTAGTTCCTGACTTTCAAATCACAAAGCAGTACGTTTCCCTCACTTGTGATGGAAATGCGATTTTGTGGAGGCATACACTTCTTCATTGGAAATTCCAGGTATTTTAGGTACCATTTAATAGTTAACTGTCAAACAATTTCCAGGTCTCTTAAAACAAAGAATTCTTCTGTGCTATCTTAATTTATAGAGCCACATATGTCCCATTTAAAGTGGCTGTGATTAAGAAGAAACACTAAACTTAGACTTTTCTACTAAATGAGAGAAGTTTAAAGCCAATAAACTGTATCTAGGATTTTAGCTGGGAGATGAAATAAAGGGCACATTTGTTCCTGGTCACTGAATTTTTAACCTGTGATTGTGGCTTCTGCTGTTAAGCTCCTACACATTTCTTACTAGCATCCAGCAATACCAGCTCCAAGTGTCTGGAGTTAGAGGTGAACTGCACAATAAAACCACTTTTTTGAAAGAGTGGTGTATGGTAAATGCCACATATTCTGACAGAAGACTGCAGCTGAAAAGATTTCCGTGGATTTTGTAAAATTTTAGATTAGATGTATAAATTGCAATTCAAATTTGCATCTGAGGATTCCAATAGTTTCAGGAAAACCTGGAAGATGCGGCTGAATCTGATGGATAAAATGTGAACTGTACTTTGTCTAGTACAGGAAAGGAGAGGTTGAGCCCTATGCTTGGACTCAGCTTTCTATCTCAGGTATGAGAATACCTTTCAAGTGCCCTAAAGTTTGCCTTTTATTATACAACAAGGAAGAAATATCCACTCGTGTGTGTGTGTCCCCCAGTTTTCTAACAACAAATCAAATCTATACTATTTCTGTCCTACCCTATCCCTTTTCAAGCTTATATTCATATTTTTTAAAAATATATTTTTAAAGTAAAATATTCAACCTGCCATTTTACAGGATACAGGAGCAGTATCACAACTTCACTGTTTCTCCTTTCACCTCAAAATCCTATGAGGGTATATGGGTATTTCCTAAAGGTGAAATAAAAACTAATCTGCCTCCAGTGACTCATCACTCCTGTGATCAAGTTAATTGACAGCATTGCAGGAAACTCTCCTAATACATAGTTTCCCCCACCAAGTCCAGAACTTCTCTTTTACACACAAATTCAACCTTTTCTTAAGCAAACTTATCACAATTTTTCTTAAGCAAATTTTTCACAGAAAGGGTCATTTGGCACTGGCAGAGGCTGCCCAGGGAGGTGGTTGAGTCACCATCCCTGAAGGTATTTAAGACAGGTAGACAAGGTGCTCAGGAACATGGTTTAGTGGCAGGAATGGTTGGACTCGATGATCCAAGAGATCTTTTCCAAACTGGTGATTCTATGATTCTATGAAATGCATCTTGAGGTAAAAGATTAGTCTTCACTTGAAATCAGTACCAGCTACCTTTCCATTCATTTTGTGAAGTGGCAGATGTACTTTTTATTTTATTTTATCTTCTACTACTTACAGCTCCCTTTTTTAATGGAAAGGCTGAACCTACCCCCAGAGTTACCTTTTACTTCTCTTTGTATGTTGATTTAAGTAGGAACTGACTGTGTGTACCTGGATTTGCTCCACAGTCATTAACTTTTACTTCTGGTTGCTACTGCAACACAGGTAGAAAGACAAATAGGTGTGGAACAGGTCAGATGCTTTCAGTCATCTTCATGAATGCTGTCCTATGTGTTTCTCTGGTAAGAATGGTATACATCGGGTACTATGTAGCTCAAAAAGTGCTTCAAGAGAGACATTAACAACAAGGAAACAGGTTTTCTCAAGAATTCTGACTTCTTAAATTCAATAACCTTTCCAGCTGGCAGGTCAGCAATGCAGATTAGACAGTCCTTGACTCTGATTAACTGAGCTCTGCAAATATGGACCTGTTTTTCCTCCATTTACAGTTACAGTCAAAAATACAGATATATGTACAGTAACTTTACTGAACAGCTGGCTTTTAGTCTGGAAGATCTGCTAACAGCTATTTTATCATTTCATCCTTGCATCCATTATTAAAATCCATTAACCACAGCTGCCAAAAAGACCTCATTCAAAATCTTGCTAGTTACAAAATAACCTGTTAGGGTTAGACTCAACATAGAATTCAGGTGCTTACAAATTAGGCATTATAAGAGCAAAGTTTTTAATAGCACATCCCTGGAATAAAAGCAAATGTCCAAAGTTACATGCTCAGTTTCTTTATGCAGTGCTGAGCATGGAGTTACCTGCAGACTGTGAGGTACATCAAGCCCAGAGGTGATCTGCTCCTCTCTGAAGTGCAGCTGTAAAGCCAGGACCACATGCAGAGGACCTGGCAGCTTGGTCAGCTAGTACACAGATGCACAATCTCCTCAAGATAGCTGGCTCCTTCCACCTTTTCAACAGGCCTAAGCAGAGCTCACTGTTTCCACAGAGAAGATGACTACTAGAGAATTGGGCAGAGGTGTCATTGACATTGTTGTGAGAAATCTTGTACAAAAGAAACAGATTTTAGATTTCTTAGCCCTCGGTTAACAAACCACAATTTCCCACCTAGAGGTGACTAACCTCCAGGATTAGTGATAAGGAAGACTCAGCTGTTGCAGAAAAAAATAGTATTCATGGGTCAAAGATAAGATACAAGGAAGTGCAAGTAAGAGCCTGACTCCATAGGCTAATGATCACAGCAGTTACTGGGCTATCCAGAGGATCACCCTGTGCTACCTAGATAATTTCTGTTCTTTATCTAATTGATACTTTAACATTGAGATCTGAACTGATGAAAGCAGGGACTGTTATACTGTACTTCCACTTTTCAGTGACTTCTTTAACCAATATGATGCAATAATATTCCTTCTCATGTTTTCTCTGTGCAATCCTGAGTATTTTGAGTTTTTGTTATATGGTGACTTTGGTTATCTTGGAAGGTAGAAGAGCTGTACTTTGCCTTTAGACAGTCTCCTCTGACTTGTCATTATGAATAACTTAAGGCTGTGGCAGAAACAGAGTCCAAGTTCACATATCCTGAATACATTTAATTTAATGCAAACTTACTCAAGGTGCACTCAATATTGCTGTCTATATCATCAACGGAACTATTAAACAGCACTGGTGCCATTACAGATCCCTGTGGGACACCATTTGTCACAGATATCCATCCAGACATTGAGCCGTTGACTACTACTCTCTCAGTGTGACCATCCAACCCATTCCTTATCCACTGAACAGTCCACCCATCAAATCCATATGTCTTTATAATTTAGAGAGAAGGATGTTGTGGGGGACAATGTCAAAGATTTTATAGAAGTCCAGATAGATTACATCCATCGCTTTTCCCATATCAACTGATGTGAAGCCTCATGAAACTCAACAAGGCCAAGTGCAAGATCCTAGACTTGGGTCGGGACAATCCACAGTTCCAATACAGGATGTGGGACAATGTGACTGAGAGCAGGTCTGCAGTGAAGGACTTGGGAGTGCTCATTGATGAGAAACTTGACATGGCCAGCAATGTGCACGCATAGCCCAGAAGGCCAATTGTATCCTGGGCTGCATCAAAAGAAGCATGGCCAGCAAGTCAAAGGAGGTGATTCTGCCCCTCTACTCCACTTTCATGAGACCCCGCATGGAGTACTGTGTCCAGTTCTTGAAACCCCGGCATAAAAAAGTGTTATAGAACTGTTAGAACAGGTCCAGAGGAGGGCCATGAAGATGATCAGAGAGCTGGAGCACCTCTGCTATGAGGACAGGCTGAGAGAGTTGGAGTTGTTCATCCTGGAGAAGAGAAGGTTCCAGGGATACCTTATTGTGGTCCTCCAGTACCAGAAGGAGGTGTACAAGAAAGCCAGGGAGGGACTTTTTACAAGGGCATGTAGTGACAGGATGAGGGGGAATGGCTACAAATTGGAGAGGGGAAGATTTACACTAGACTTTAGGAAGAACAACTTCACGATGAGAGTGGTGAGACACTAGAACAGGTTGCACAGGGAAGTTGTGAGTGCCCCCTCCCTGGAAGTGTTAAGGCCAGTTTGCATGGTGCCTTGAGAGGTGGGTTGGAACTATATGATCTTTAAGGTGATTTCCAACCCAAACCATGCTATGTTTCTATGATTCTATTGCGTAACACAAGGAAAGCACTAGCAACTCCTCTTAACCACAGCTAAGAAGAAAAGCCTTCAGGATGCTGTTTTATCCAATATTTTTCAAAATGAATCATGTTAACTAATATATAGCTTTATCTTAATGAAAGATTTTATTGAGATAAATAATTATAATACTTCACTACTCAGTGATTCCAATAAGCCTACTCACATATGCAGACCCTAGGAGAGGGTTTCCAGGATGAGGCTGCAAGCAGTTTTCCTCTGCCATGATAGAGTAAAATGAAGTTACTTAAAATCAACACACTCACAATAAAAGCAGAAATACTAATGTAACTTCAATGACAGTAGAGACTAAAACATTAAGCCCAGCCTCAGTTAGCTCTAAGGATTTAATACTCTTAGCTGTCGTATAAACAATACAATCATAGCATGAAAGAAACACTGGCTTTTTAAGGTTGCTACCAGAAGTGAAAAAAATACACTCATAACCCTTCACATTATAAAGTAATATTCTTCAAGCACAAGTAATACCTAACTGAGACCATGCTTCAGATGTCATGCTATCAAGTTACAATGAAAAGAAGAGGAGATCAGTCTTATTCTTCCCTTCACAATGAAATCAGTCTAAACAAATCATATAATGTTTGGACACTAAACTCCTGAAACAAAGAATCCTAGAAAATCTCTTAAAGCCACCCACAGACTCTGCATGCTGGTCTGTGATTATACAACTGGAGAAGATCATCCAAACTGCGATGTAAACCAATGTCAGTCAGCAAATGATAGTAGTACAATAGTTCTAACAAAAAATAAAGCAAGACCCTGGAATAGCCATGAGTAAAGGAATACATTCATGTTTATCTAACCATTTTCCCCATAAATGAGGAATTTTTTTTTTTAAACTTAGAGAAGGAAGACAACTTAATCCCTATACTGAGGATAATAGCTCTCTTGTGTGTCTTTACTAAACCACAACACACATCCAGCTAAACAAAAATGAGCTTGTGACCAACAGTAAAAAAAGGTTTCCTAACAGACTTCAGTGCCCATTCCATTTCAACCTGCTCCTCTATGAAACCCATTTTGTCCTCAGTATTTGTTACATGGGAATATTCACCCTTGATTTTAGAAATATATACACCAAACAGTGTATCTCTTTCTTCTATGAATTACACACAAAAAGAGAAGATCAAATGCTGAAAACCTTTCAATTCTTTCAGAAAAATACAGTGGTATTTGTATATACAGTGGAATAACCAACACTGTGGTTTTTCTCCTTAAGAAGCAAATTATTCTACATCTGGAAAGAAATGTGCATTTTCAGAAAAGACATGAAAGAATACGGTCAGTTTTCTGTCTAAGATATCACCTTGAAATTGTAAACCTCTATGTACTTCTTTAGATGAGTCTTCACGAGATGCAAAACATACAATATTAAGGATGCTAAAGCAGTGGACTAACCCAATTGCCCTGAAGATGGGGTCTACGATCTCTCCATGTTTTGATCTATTTCTACCCAATTTAAGATCCTGTAAAAAATGTTTTACTCATATAAGGAGTTAATGATGATACAAGCATATTTACAAATGCAGTGTAAAGCAGAGGCATTTCTTTCTTTCTCTGCCATAGAGAAATTTGATCAGTCAAACATGTATTTAGTAAAGAAACTCATTTCATTAAAATCAACCACCCCTGCAAATTGGTTAACAATTTATATTTCCCTAACGTTAATCTCATTCTTTTCCTAAAGTCACAATTGACTGAACTGTAAATTGGTATCAACAACGGGTATTAATCATACAAAAGAAAACAAAAGAAACATTAATGAACTGACAAAGCTTGTTAGTCTTCCCCAGTAAAAGTGCAACAATTAACAATATAGTGAATGAATATCAATCATTCAAATGCAGTAAAAAAACACCTCTCTATATAAATTAAAGAAATAAAAAATGGTAGCTGACAAAAACTCAACAATCTTGGAGAGAAAAAAAATCTAATCATTGCTACTTACCATACTGTGAAAGAACACTTTATTAAGAAAATGGTAGAATTGTGCTAAAATTAAATTTTTATAAAAATATTTTTGGTAGTATTCACACAAGGTTTGTTCACTCATATAGTCATATATGCTTCTTATATTGCTGTATTGTGAACATTAAACTTTTTCTAGGTCTTATTTACAATATTGTTCCTGGCTAGAAGCTGTGCTAATGGCATCAGTGTTACCAGGAGTTGCACATTGAGTTAACAACACACTGGTACAGGAACAGTGCTTTTTGGGAAACATAAGAAAAAATGTTCCTAGCTACTCCTTGTGATCATCAGCTCTCCTGTATTTTAACTATTGCAGTTATTTCATCAACGTTGTCACAGATGGAATCTAAAATCAAATAATTTTCTCTAGTATTTTTCTTTTCAATATGCAATTTTAGCTTAGAATGTTTACAACTGAATATAGATTATTACAAATTCTAAAGGCAAAACATGGAAATAAAAAATAAAAAAAGTATTTTTGAAGTTGCACATTCAACCAAAATGTAATCCCTACCCTCCACTGACTTGGAGTAGAACAAAGTTTTCAACAAATTGTCAGAATAGTACCCTGATACTATTTTATCACAGTTACAAGTTCATAATGTACACTACATATTTGAATAAACAACATGCTTACTTCGCTAATAATTTCTAAAAAGAGAAAACCCCTCCTTATGACAGCTGCAGCAGCCCAGATGCCATAAAAGCAGAATGTCTTTGCTATGCAGGGGAGGGGCAGGCTTTCCTTTTGTACAGGGACATGGAGGTCTCGGCCAGCACCAGCCTTTTACAAGAATATCATGCCTCATACAGTTTGCCCATAGGAGAGGGCAGGATCATGTGCAGAACTGGTTTAGTGAAAAACATGGAATGAATTTATTTATTTCTGTACAGATAGCAAAGGAGTTTCAGAATTGGTTTGCTGAGCTGAAACAGCAACTCCAGCCCCATTTCTCTGTCTCTCTGTTGCACCACAGTGCAACTGCCCAGTTTTTCTGATTGAGCAACAGATCAAAGCTCTAGCCCTGAAAATTCAGTGTCATGAAGTATATGATGTGCACATGCTGAGTAACATCTTACCAAGCAGAGTTGATTGTTTCTGACGAATAGCAAAGTTCGGCAGGCAGAGGTACTGCCCAAGCTGTTTATCTTGTGGAAAGATAACATTTTCTATAGTTGTCTCTACACAGCTCTTAATGCACTAGACTGAAAAAAGCAAGCAACAAACCCACGAATACCTCCTGGAAAACAGCAACACTTCTACCTTGTAAAGCATTATGGAAGGTCATACCTGGTAGTGCTAGAAAGCCTAGACCTCTGCTTTCTCAATGAAGTGGCAGCACAGAGTTCCTAGCCTACTCCCAAGATTATTACTGTGTCCCTCATTCACATTTTTCACCAGTTCCCCTCCACAGTGAAAAATGAGTTATAATGCCCATGTCACTCTTGTGCTGTTTCAATCTGCAGGTGGCATTGGGTGACAGGGTGGATGCTATCCCTGAGCATCCAAAGAGCTAAGCACAGGGTTCAATGGAAATGGAAGAAATAGGGGCTTGCCTTTAACACCCTTTAACAAGAAAACTATAAGCAGAGGGGGAGATAAGGCCTGAGATCAGGCAGAAACTGTCCTGTGATCTTCATGCAAATGCAGGACATAGTCATGCAGTTTTCTCTTTGGAGAATGCTCTCAGAAGGAGTAACTTGACAGCTGCGCTCTCATAATAGCCAGTTTGGATTCCTCTTTACTCCTCAATTCTGTAAATTGTTCCATTACTTTGCATTTAGATGTAGAAAACTCCATGCACCTGCCCTACAAAGAACTAAACTATATCTACTTAATCTGCCAACACAGAAGCCAATTCAGCTGGTGGGTTTATGTGATGTGGTCACTCACTGCAATGTGATTTGAAAGCAGGAACTTCTCTCAAGCCCATCTCTGCAGAAACAACTGTAGCATTTTACTTATGAGGGCAGGATCTATGTCAGTAAGGGCAGTTTGCGGCACAACTTGAAAAGTTCCTTTGTTCAGTTTTAACATGTTTCTTCACTTGTATTACCCACTTCTCCCTTTCCCATTCCCAAGGAAAGTTCCATTAATCATTCCTCTAATGGAAACACTTGCTTCTGATCACTGAGCAGTGGACACAGGCATAGACTTGGGCATGCACTGAACAAGAAGCCCAAGGGAAGCCTAGCTGAAAAGTTTGGGAAAGTAAGGATGCCTTTTTAAAATAAACTTTGGAGAGGTCAGCAGGACAGCAAGGGGTCAACACCAGGCAGCCAGTGGGTGGATGGCACAGGAGAAAGACAACAACACTTGTCATTAATTATATCTGTTGGAATGCTACACATTTTCCCCCACAAGTGGTAGTACTCCAGGCATCCAAGTACAATCTCTCCCACGTCCTATTCGACCCCAGGCAGGGCACATGCCAAGAAGCTTTCATACAGCAGAAACCAAGAAGTAGATAATACAAACGAGCGTTAAAAACTTCAAATTGTCCCTCCACTTCAAAATGTTTTTAATCTGGTTTACAGCCATGCTCCCATAACTGTCTCTTCTACATATGCTCTTAGAGATAAATACAGCTAGATTTCTGTGCTCAGCCTCAAACTTACAAAACACTGTTTTTCTTTGGAGAGGAATAACAATGGGAATTGCATTGCCTGCAACAAGAACTTAATTGATCCTGCAAGATCCAAATACCATGTACCACTTGCCTAGGTCTAGAAATATCTGATTTGCAAAAGCGTTTTCTCCTCTAAATGTTTTTTTGCAAAATGTCAGGAAATGACAGAGTGATGCTCTTGCAAAACTTTGAAATATCCATATTTATAAAGTTAAATGTTTCATAACCAGTAGTTTATTGTATTTTAATAATATCCCCAATACATTGTTCATTGGAGAAGAAACAGCAGACCAGTAATTCAGAGATTAATCCATTTGCACTTAACCTTGAACTTGCAAAAGACATAGTCAAAGTTCATTGTGTATTATGAGCAGGAAAGAGATCACAGGTGCGTGATTTTTTTCCCTCCTAGGGAAATAGGTGGGAAGAATCAACCTCTGGAAATACTTCTCTTTGTACTTTCACTATAGAGAAACCCACAAAACTAGCCCAAACCTAGAATCACTCTAGGTGTCTGGAAGGTATGCAAGATGTTTTAGTGACTATGTAGTTTATGAAAAAGGTTTGGGTATTAGAAATCCAGCATAGTAGTTATAAATCACAGTAGCTATAAATCATGGAACTATATTACCTGGTATAAAAATTCCTGCCCGTTTCTGCAGAGTGGCCTGAAATGTCTTTAATTTGTGGTGTTCTTTAGTCTATATGGAATAAAAAAAGCAGAATATGGGGGGGTGGGGGGTGGACCATGCTAGAGGAGAGTGAGGTGTCGTCTGTACACTGCAGAACCCTGTATTATACTAATGGAACTAGACAGAGATAACAACTTGAGCAAGACTGTTCTGCATGTGCTAAGCCACTATAATGGGATCTGATTATTAAGTGGGGAAGAAAAGAACAGCCTGGGGCCACTGAAAACCACTGCACTATGCTGTGGCTTAAGAATAAATTTCCCTAGGATGCAGGAAAAACGCCTACCTTAAATCCATCTCTTTAGGATTGCAGTAGAAAATAATTTATCTTTTTGTAGAGAACAAAGAGATCTTTAGAAACAGAGAGCAATCATATAGTACATAAAAACACAGAGCATGGCTGTTTTCATTTGAAAGATGCATCTGACATGGAATATTCATAGAATCATAGAGTCACAGAATCATAGAATACTTAAGGTGGGAAGGGACCTTACAGATCATCTAGTTCCAACCCCCCTGCCATGGGCAGGGACACCTGCTCAGGTTACCCAAGGCCCCATCCAACCTGGCCTTAAAAACATCCAGGGATGGAGCATCCGCAACTTCTTTGGTAACCTATTCCAGTGCCTCATTCCTCTCATGGAGAAGAAATTCTTCCTAATGTCTAATCTAAATCTGCTCCTCTCCAGTTTATACCCATTCCCCCTTGTCTTATCACCACAAGCCTTTATGAACAGTTCCTCTCCAGTTTTCTCGTAGCCCCTTCAGGTACTGGAAGGTCACTATAGGATCTCCTCAGAGCCTTCTCTTCTCCAGGCTGAACAACCCTAACTCTCTCAGCCTGTCCTCATATGGCAGGTGCTCCAGCCCTCAGACCATCCTTGTAGCCCTCCTCTGGACCTGTTCCAACAGCTCCATATCCTTCTTACTTTGAGGATTCCAGAACTGGACACGATACTCCAGATGAGCTCTCACAAGAGAGGAATAAAGGGGCAGAATCACTTCCCTTAAAAAAAGTGACTGTTCAAAGTGACTTTTACTATTCAAAGTGACTGTTACTGTCTGCAAGTCCACGATCCAAGATTGGTTTTGAACCCACAACTTCAGAGCCCAACTTCAGTTCATTAAATGTTTTTGAGAGCTTTTATTCAACTTCTTCTCTGTAGTTTTCAATCTTCCATGCAGTTATAAGGCATGGGCAAAAATAGGCTCGCTCTACAAACAGAAAAATATTGTGGAAGGAAACATATACTGTGGTAAGGCACAGTATCCACAGGAAAGTATTAATCATTTTTTTAACTGAAAAAGAGGAAAAAATACCTGTGGGCATAAAGATTCTAGTATTGCATGTATGCCAAGGCATCGGCCATTTGCCCCAGCATACACGCAATACTGGAATCTTTATGCCCACAAATACCCAATGCTGAAAAATGTACTAGCAGTGCTAAAACCAACTTGTTAGATGGATAAAGAACTAAGAGTCACCCACAGCATTTGGCACTTGGAGGTCCATTTTTCAATCCCAGCATTGAACAACAGAGGTAAGAGTTGAGACTAAGCAACATATAAGAATTTAAAAACCAACCCCTTCAAATAATGAGCCTGATTCAAAACATTTGCAAAACTACAGTTCTGAGTTGTGCTTGTATTAACCAAAGACTGGATACCAGACTTCCTTTCCTATTTTGAGAAATTCATCTTAGTTAGAAACTGCTTCTACAGAAGACGAAAAGACAGGCCTAAACCACAATGAAACACATTGAATTGACTACTCAATACACCAAAGAAAAGTGAAAAAGAGACCTCACCAAATCATCAGTTTCCAAAACAACCACTCTCAGGTAGCAGAATTCATTCTTCAGATTTCATCTGAGACCTCGTTATAAAAGCAAGTTGGCATCACACTCCCGTACACTTCCCTCAATTCAGCTTCTCTCTTTCTCTGAAAATGTGTATTGATTTTCTTGGTCTGTGTTACTTGGACTAGTGACGAAAGTTACAGGTAGTAAGGTTTCTGCTCTATAATTATAAACCATATATACGCATCAATTCATAAAACCAGAAGGGAATCTGAGCCAGGCTAGTCTATCCTCCTGTATGTCCTACTATGACAATGCTAGCCTTGTCTGTTGACCAGAGAAATCCCATCCTGCTCCACAGAAAGTTGAGATATTTAGTATCTTCTTTCCATGGGTAAGCATTTTTCTGCTCAGAACTCAGTCTTTGTCATCTGAATTTGCATACATTCTGATTTTTTCCATTGGTTCTTATTACATCTGTCTCAGGTCAAAGAGTACCTTAGGAACTAGTCTTCTTAAGTACTTTGATAGAGTCAAGTCAGCTCCCATTTTTTTAAGTTCAGTACTACACCAAACAAGTCTCTCACCAGAAGGCATCTGCCCCCACTTCCTCCAGCAAATACTTATTTTGTGGCTGTTTTCTGAACTTACCTCAGTGTTTCCATATCCCTTTAAAACTGCTGGCATCAGGACCAGATGAATTCTTCTAGCATCAGCTTTACCAATGACCAATGCCACATGCAAGGATATAACTTGTAACTCATATTTACTATCATCTGCGACATTTGTGGTCAAGTGCTGTAATGGGAAATCTTATTCAGTTGCCCATTTTATATGACCCCTGATCATTTACTTACTTCCAAGCTAAAATTCTCTGTTCTGTCAGCATGGCTTTGATCTCTTGTTCCTTGATGAATAATCATGCATTTAGCTGTGTCAGGACAGACTTTGTTGAATCAGCAAGGCATACCACATTGTATTCTACAACTTACCATCATTTAACACTCTGCTGGTCTTTGTGCATTCAGCAAAATAACTGAGAGGTGTTTTCATGCTTATTTCCAGACCATTGATGAACATACTGCATATAACCCGACTGAAAATAAAAACTGAATTTTGAAATGTTTATTTCTGTGTAGTGTAGAGAAAGAGCAATAGACTCTATCATGTACTGGAACAGATATATCAAGATAACTCATGAAATGCTATATATATAATAAAAATTAAAAGTCAAATACCATTTTCCGCCCCAGCTCCAGCTTTGTCTAAACTGATGACAGGACTGAAATGGAGATATTTATATGTATCTAGAAGACATTGCAGGTCAAGCTATCTGATTTTGGTGCAAATTAGTTAAGTGGATCCTATTTTTTTAGTCTTGTGCACGGCATCTTCTCATACTTCTTTGGCAGATTAGGGTTAAGGAATACATAAGAGCTCAAAGTCTAGTATTCCGTATTCTTAACAGGGCTAACAAAGGAGAAAAGGAAAAGAAAAAAAGGAGGGATATCTAGTCCACAACTACATTATAAACTGAGAATAAAGTTGAATATTTCCAGCAACGGAAATAAACTTGAAGCTGGGTTCTTTCAGTTTTAAACATCTCATTAACACAGAATACTGTATTCTGCTGCCATGAAATATTTGAAAGTCTTCAGAGATATCTTGCCTACTTGTGGTGGGTTGACTCTAGCTGGAAGCTAAGCTCCTACCCAGCCGCTCACTCAGTCCTCCCCCCAGCAGGATGGAGGAGAGAATTGGAAGAGCAAAAGTGAAAAAAACTCATGGGTTGATAAAGACAGTTTAATAAGTGAAGAAAAGGAGATAAAACCAAGCGATGCAAAGGCAATCACTCACCACCTCCCACCAGCAGACTGATGTTCAGTCACTCTCCAAATGATGGCTACCCTTGGAAAAGCTCCCTCCCTGCTTTACTGCTGGACATGATGTTATAAAGCATGGGGTATCTCCTTGGCCAGTTAGGGTCAGCTGTTCCAGCTGTTTACCCTCCCAACCTCCTTTGCCTTCTTCAGCCTGCTTGCATAGGGGCAGAGTGAGAAGCAGACAAGGCCTTGACCCTGTGCAAACTCTATTCAGCAACACCTAAAACAGTGGTGTGTTACAACAGTGGTTTTGTAACAGATCTCAGCTGTAGCATCAAACAGGCTGCTGTGAAAAGAATTGACTCTATCCCAGCCAAACCCAATATACTACTGGGCAACAATAGAGAGATAATAGCTACTGAACGCAGATTCTGAAAGCAAGTGTTCAGACTGCTAACAGCTCTGCTCTAGCCTAAGTGAGTATTTGACTACAGGGTGTATAAAGTTGTAAACATCTGTATATTATGAATTCAGCAGCCTGAGACTGTAGATGGTTATAACTGACAAAGCTATGACTGCCCACTTCCTCTAACTAATTCTGTGTTTTTTTCAAGAAAATACAATATATCTGTATAGTAAATGATAGGACTTCTTCCACACTAGACAAAGTCTTTTAAGAAACATGAGTTGTGCTTCACTGAAGGTGCACTGCATTTTTAAAAAAGAGGTTTTAACATAGAACTGATTTGTCTTTATTGCCTTACATTCTTAAACTTCATGGTCTGCTTGCTTTAGCATTTGAAAATCGATTACTTCAAAGTATTGTTATGAAGAGCTAGCTGCACTGACTACCCTAAAAGAAGATAGTTCAAAACATTTAAACTGCTTAAAATTATTTAGGGTGGTCTTACTTAGATATAAAAACAATCACTATACTCATATCTGACTCTTTTATTAGCTTACCAGTCTCTTTTAATTCTCAGAGTTCACATACTTATATACTACTCACTGTATAGTAGTAGCCTGCACTGTCTCAATGACAGGATATTAAATACTGTGGACTCTGTTTCCATTTAGTGTAGAAAGGAATCTAGGTCTGTTGCATCCAGAAATGGAATTAAGTTATCAGAGAATATTGATTTCAACATTGAGAAATGTTGTGATTTTGATGAAAAATATAATTGTGAAATAAAGTTAAAATAAAAATAAGATAGAAAGTAATCTATTATTTTCAAATAAAGTATTAGAAATACAAGTCAAAATTAAGTTCTGAAAATTGAGGTTTCTGTCTCACTCTCACTCAACTGTGATATTATTACTGGCCAAAACCACTTGGTTTTGTTCCCATAGCTTAGCTAAAAGTTTATTTGTTGATATATGATCCCAGAAAAATCATTCGCTGAGTTGGGATAGGAAAACAGATTAAACATCCAGCCCTTCCTCTGGAAAGGTTTTCTAAAGACTCCTTTGCTTTGGTCAGACTTTTATGTCTGGGCTCATAATCTGGGAAGAGCAAAACCATGAATCCCCCAGAGTTATTACTTTATATAAAGTGACCTGTTCTCAGGCTGTTATTCCAATCAGGGAAGCTGGCAGGAGAGATGAGGGTTATACTTACCTATAGTATAATAGGCATTTCCCACTAAGCTCCCGAAAGCTGAAACATTGTGGGTTTTCTATCTTATAAACATCCAATTTAAGAAATAAAAAGGACCAGGTAATCCATGAACTTAAGTGATGCTGGGATCCCATTATGAGCAGAAACCTTTGGACCTTTCTAAGTTTTACATTCCATCGCCTGAAGTGTAGAGTTCAGTGCGTTGAACAAAGAGATTTGAAGTTTGGAGGAGGAAGATTTGCCTACACTGGAATTATTTGAGACATGAACACCAGGCGGGAGAATGGCCATGGCCCACAGCTTTTCAGCAGTCTTCAAGGCCAAACCCACCATATTGCACTCACCTTCATGACTACTCCTAGGGTCTCACTGGAGCAGTTGCCAGGGTGCACATGCTGAACATGACAGCAGCAGGTACTCACTGCCTGCTCCTCCAGCCTTGCTGCAATGCCTCCCCCAAACCATGTGCTTGTCTTATCTCTGGGGAAAGGCAGGGTGGAGAGGAGGCAGGAAGAAGGTCTGCTGGGCACCTGCTTCTTGTCCCTATATGAGTCTGGGAGACAGTCAGTGTTTACAAGCCTCAGGAGCTCAAAAGCTCAGAAGCTATTTTTTGAATGGTTCAAATATTTTTGCCAGTAGTTATATCAAATGTATCAGAAAGTTGGAGAAAGTAGGTGATAGGGCATCTTATTAATCTAAACATGCAGACTGAAAGTTACACTATTCTGCATGTTTATGGACCTGTCAGAAACCGGATGTCCTGAATCCAAGATTTCCACACATGAAAAAATACCAACTCACATTACAAATACTCAGACAAAGGAGCTCTGTCTTATGACAAGTCATTTTCAATTCTTATTATTACTTATCAACAGAGTCCATTCTACATAAAAATTGTCTAATTCCTTATTAAGATCGAAGGAAGTACACAGGATGGTTTGGGAAAGCGGCTTTGTGGTTTTCCATTTAATATTAAATCTGTTTTATTTTCTTGAGGAAAGAAGCACCACTTCCTTATGTTCTCTTAAAATATTTTTTCACACTAATTCTGATGAAACATCACTACTTCTGATGAAGGAGGAAGTGAAGATGCCAACATTTGATGCTGATTCAGAGGCACCCACTACATGTTGTAAAAGTTGCTGCCTAAAAGGGATTATGTGTTCCTTGAACTATTATACGCTTAAGAAGATATGAATAAACTTCCAAATTCCAAAACAATTTTAAAAAACCCAAAATACTTCCACAGCAAAGGAAAAAAGAGAACTAAAAAGAAAGTTGATGAAATGGAATCAATTCCTGCCAATTTTTGCCAACAGATTTTATATGAATAAGATGTCAGATGTCCTGGAGTTATTTATACAACTAGTCTAGAAACAAGAACTGTCAGTACCAAAAAAATGGGCTTCATCTGTTTATTTTTTAGTTCCAGGACATTTACAAATCTGTAGCAAAGAATAATCAAAAAAACCTGTTTTGTTCAGTAGATTATGCAACAAAGAATCAGAAGACTAGTTTGTTCTGCTGTAATTTAGAACATTGTGGCTGATTAAGCCATGCTAGAGACTGTACAGACCATACAAGATATGCAGATTTCTTTGACGATATCCTCTAGATCCTAGTTCAGAGGCTAAAAAATGTCTGGAAGGAGACCAACTTTTCAGTGCTTTCTTAGTAAGATATGTTCTGTTACATAGTCATGATGGCCGCTTTTCACTGAGGGTAGTTTCATTGTCATTATTCTCAGTCATCTCTTTGAAACATATTTCATAGCTTCAGGTCACTATTCAGTTTTGGATAAGTTTAAATTATTATATTCCTCTTGCTTTGAAAGGTTCAGACAGAAATAAAAGTTAGACCCTTGACCTCACTAGTTCTTGGCATTTATCAGAGGATATTTTTTAATCAGCAGATAACCACAGTTGCTGAAAATCTGAATGTAATAATCCAGGAATTACCAAACCAAGCTATTTCATAATATATTCCAGTTCAGTTTCAGTATAACCCCAAGCTTTATCACATTCTTCTCTTCAGAAGCAAATCTGCCCTAGGCATACTATTTTTGACAGTCTAGAGTACATCCTTCATAAACCTAAATTCATATGGTAAGCTCTTATTCTTAAATCCAATTTTATCCATATTTTAGGGGAAAATCTAAAGATAAAGATCAGCTTCTCCACTTGCCCTTAGCTGCTTCAGGAAAAGGAATGCAAACTGACAAAGCTTCTTTATTTTTACTTATTATTCTAATTACTTCTCCACAGTTTGGATCATGATTGCTTCTATTTATACTGGGAGCCTACACATTGCAGTATTTCTGCATGACTGCTTGTCAAACAGACACCTCAAACAATGACAAACAGCTCCCTTTCATAATTAGAAATTCAGAATTTTTCAAGGGAAGCAAGTGAAACATTTTTTAGATAGAAGGTGACTGAGCTGCAAATTTGAGCTGTATACCTCAAATTCAGCAACAGAGACAGCTAGAAGTAAAACAAAGTCCTAAAATAAAGATCAGGGCTCACAGTACATAAAGGAAACTTTTAGTAATAAAGCATATTTACACATGTAAAATATTAAAAGTTTTTAACGTCATGCAGTATGCAGCTATACTCTGTAGACATACTCGAAAAGATCCTGTTCTGAAGAAAAGGTTACCCACAATTAGTATGAAATGAACGGGATTTTTTACTGGGAAGAACAACAAAATTTTATACAGGTGGCTCTGCCTCTGTTTTGAAAGACTGTAAGAAAAAGGATGATTGTAAAATATAAGCTTTCATTGATAAACAAACCAACATTTCAGGTTTTGCTATAAAGACTTTACATACTGTACAGTTAGGAAAACAAAACTGGCACATCAATGTATGTGATGAAAAGATGCAGTTAAGTCAAAGTGACAGTCAAGTTTCCATCTGAAAATTAGGGAGGCTAATGGGGAGCATTGACACAAACTGTTTTTAGCCTCCGCATAAGAACCTGATGTGCCGGTGACAAGCCCTATAGGTCTGACTCACAGGCAGCTCTGCATGACAAATTTCCTCCTTCACACAATGTGGAGCACAGTAGCACTAAGGAATTACTTGAGAGAAAGTTTGTCAACCGCTACAAATTTGGGCAGAAAGAAAGGCAGAAAGAATTTTAAGAAAGCAGCACTTGATATTCTTCTGAGGAAGCTAATACAGTGTAGCCCACTTGTGGCTTCTATGGCAAGGTGTTGAGAGCACTCCAGGTCAATGGGCTGCAGTCAGTGCGGGACGCTGAGCACATTTCAAATTGTGCCCCAAGTGATCCAAACATCCACTATGCTCACAATAGTTCTAGCAGTAATCCTGAATCATGGTCACACAAAAGGAGGTTGGAGCATATGGCAGGATTTTAAATTGCTCTGAAAGACATCAAGGAACTTTACATGCAACCATAAAATTTTATATATCCAAACTCTTCAAAGCTCTTTATAAAATATCACTTTCATGCTGGAGGATCAATCCCATTGTCATTCTCCTTCCTTTTCAGTAACCCCCTGCTGAGAATCTGAGAGTGCATTGGCTCCATAGCACTTCAAGTGATGGCATTTATTGAAAAATACTGGCAGAGAAAGCATGGAGCTATAGTTAGAAGATGCTGATGTAAGTGGAACTCCTTCAGACGCTAACAAAGGTGTGTGTGTATATATATATATATATAAAATTACAATATTTGCAGGTTCAGATTTGTCTTTACCCAGTCCGTCTGCTCCAGCTTAGCTGTTGCAAGGTAAGCATGCCCCTGAGCAGGACAAGTGACATACGTAAAATTCCCCTCTTGTCCTCAGCTCCCTCCTCCCCCATTCATCTTGCATGAAAAAACAGCCCTGGATATGCTATCTAATCCCAGAAACTCCTTCTAGGACTAACTCGCTGCCAGTTTTGGTCAGATAGCTGCTTTATCTTACCCTGTATTCAGGGCTCAGAGTAACACCCACTTTGACTGACAACAAGAAGCAAATTGCATTACCCTGTTAATCTTTGAGATTGTCACAACAATTCACAGTGTGGCGTGCTGGCAATACGGTTAAACTCAGAACTTCTGCTCCAAAAGCAAATGTCCCTTACACTTCAGATAAAGGAAAGCCTTCACTAAAACCATACTATAACCATAATTATACAGATAGTTCTTTTGGTGTCAATATCTGCTTAAGCAGTTCTTCTCTGCTCCTTTTCCTTTCACTCCTCCATCACCATTCCAGTCCTTGTGTTGTTCCATTAATTATGCTGCTACAGCTGTCTGTCAGGACTTATCACTGTCCTGACTACAATTAATTTGCCAGGAAAAAAAAGTTACATTTAACATCAGTCAGTTTTCTCACCTCATTCATCCTACAGGCCTGAAGAGTTGCACCAAGACAAGAGGTGGCATGTCAGGCAAACATGTTAGTGTCACAACTAACAGGTAGTCTGTGCAACCACGCCTGATGAACTACATTAGAAACAAGATTCACTGGGAAACTTAATTCAGTTATACAGGCTGACTCTCAATAAGAACCACAGGTTTAGTGCAGAATGGTGCAATTATACTATTCCCTACAGAATACTAGGGCTAGTTTATCAAAACTAAGTTGATCTAACACTGTGTCACTGCTAAAATTAGCCGTCCAATTTCTTTCTTCCCACCCCAGGAACACACTCCTGCCCTTCGTCTTCCACCACCACGGGCACCTGATCTATCCCAAAGTGGAGCTCTAAATCTATTCCCGTATTTTCACTGGGTTCATTTTTTCTAGGTCTAGACCCCTGAACCAAGTTTTTCTGGGGCCAGATACCTGCACAAAGGAGCCAGAGCAACCATGCAGTTGGAAGTGAGATGGCAGGAGAGAGATGAGTCTGCCTCTTTCAGTAGCAGCTTGCAATTAAATTTGTTTAGCTTTAGTGTGAAACGACATAATGACTAATGAAACATAAAGTGCTACCTGTATGTCAGTCAGTCCTCCAGTGCGCGTAAAAGCATAGGAAGGTTCACTCTCCTGGCTTAACCTGGTGGTGTGTGTTAGAACCAGGCAAAGAAAGTGGATTAATTTCTGCTGAGCCAAAAGTTTTGGGAGGGTAAAAAGCGTGGCTCATTAGCTCCACTAGGTGTAAAGCAGGGTAAGGTAGCTTTTCATCTGGGGCTTAGGTAAACACAGAACTTTGCAGAGAAGTGCTTTAAGCAATCAGCCTTGAGAAGAAACATCAGACTGACGTTTGCATCTTAGCTGTCTTTTTAACTAGCAGTGGAGATACATTCTATGGAAATTACACACATGGGACTAATTCTGTCTCTATCCTGTGCAGGTTGTCATTTTTTAATAGCCTTTTATTGATTCTTCAATAAAAGGTTTCTGAAATGCAACTTCTCTCAGTTGGTGGTTTGACAATACAGAGACTCTGGCAGCTACAGACTAAGAAGTGCTGATTCGTCATCCCTCTTAGCCTGAGATCTCCCACTTCTTCTAAGTGCCTATGCACTAAATGACAGAAGGTAGTCTGTGCAGAAGAAGGTCTTATAATAAAATATTATACTGCTTGGAAGGATGCTCTTTCACTATGAATATCTAGATCTAGTGGAAGGTGTCCCTGCCCATGGCGGAGGGGATTGAACTAGATGATATTTAAGGACGCTTCCAACCCAAACCATTCTATGGTTCTGTGATGATCCTATGATTCTATGAATTCAGACACGGGAACAAGAACAACAAAAATAATTAGAGCAATTAGTGGTCACCTGGCAGAAGAAAGACCTGGGCTTCATTTTCTACTTTAAGATTTGATGTCTGTTTTATTTAAAGTTTTATTTTCTAAATCTATGAACAGTTTAACATAATTTTAAGGTAACTTTCGAATTAAGCTACCTTTAATATGATAGCCTAATTGTTTATAGGGTGAGGTACAGACCCATAGCCCTTGCATTTTACAGCTAAGGAGAATATTGGAGGCTTTATCAGCAACTATTTTTAAGTAGTTAACTCTTCATCTGTCTATATTTCTAAAGACCTTTTTAAAGTCAAAAGATCCAGTGAAAGTCCTAATCTTTGAAGACTCCACAGAATGTGGCAGGGAGACAGGACATACATGTGTAACGCTGCATAGCCAGTGCTACCTCTACGGACATAAAGCCACAAGCTCGATGGATATAAGCTAAGAGATGGATATAAGCTATAAGCAGACCTTAGTGTGATGGGGGAACAATTGGTTTAGCTTTTGTAGACTGTGTGTATGTTTAGCAACACTGAACACTCCAGTTAGCAGCTTGCAGCACTGGAAGTGGACTCAACGCTAAGTACTTCTTCACGCATGGCATGTTTCCTCCCAAACAAAGTCTGTCAAACCAGTTTTTAATTATTCTAATCAAAGATTTGAGGCTAAACTACTGCTATTATAAATGGGATGAAACCATGACTTCTCTATTGTGGAATCATGTCCTTCAACATTTAGATGGTAATTCTAGGTTGTTTTCTTATCCAATATTGCTTATTCACCTGTTACCAGCCCCACAATGTTTTCATTCAGCAAAGAAAAATTTGCTTGATTCCTGCCTCTCAACAAACAGAAATTAACTGGCTTGCTTGCAACCATGCATGAAGACATCAGACCCAGCAGCTGTATATCTACAACATGCCTCAAGTTAAGATTAAAGCGGTGTACAGTGCCAAGTAAATTGACCTAACCAGCAGTCTTCTCTGGAAAGAATAAAGAATAGCGAACAGAACTGTAATATACCTCCTCTAATTTTCTTGCGTCAGCACTGAAGATAACACTAGGTATTTTCTTCACATCATTTACAAGGGGAAAAAAGCATGCATAGGAAATTGCTGCAAGGAGCTGAAGTGGTAAGAGAAAAGACCAGTGAAATGCAGATTTGTAGGAAGGAATCTAGAACAGAAATAGTGAAGAGAATTAAACCTTTCCCTTTGGCGTGCACTTTCTCCAGGGCTACAATACACAGGAACACTCATGATTAAAGAGACCAGCATGTACAAAGCAGTTTGGAAAGACTCCTGCTTCACTTGCATGACCTTATCCTAGGAGAGAGCTTGCACAGAGTGCTGATTTCATGTCACTTCCCAGTGCAAGCACAGCACAGGCAGCAGAAAGCCCCCCCATCCTACCAACATCCTCATCTGCCACCCTGAGGTTTCCACACAGCCCCCACTTCAGCAGTGGGTGTGGCACTGCTCGCAGAGATTACTAATTACAGCAGCGTGGGTCCATAGTGCAAACACCTGCCTACCCAGACCAAAACTTGCAACTTCCTTCATAGGGACCTCCTACAGACAACACATTTGAACAGCCGTCAATCACCCATGCCCTGGGCCAGACTCATGCTGGTGACCTGCAAGTGAAATATTTTCCCCTACTAATCCCCAGTAGTCATGAAGAGCTCTCTTTAACAACATAGGATGTCATGATGTCAAACAAAAATGGTACTAATTTCTGTTTATGAGGTGAAAGTTAAGTTTTGCTTCCTAATAATTATTTATATCAAAGAAGAAGACTGAATCAGTGACCCGTCCTCTACCTTTAGTTTTCTTTGAGGCCTCTGTTCCTTGGGACAGCAAGAGCCATGGGAATCACAGCTCTCTAGGGCCCGGCAGCTCCACAGCCTGGCAAATCCGCTGTCTCACTTTGCCTGCAGTTACGCTCTAGTGAACAAAGAGCAGCAAGAAAGCTGAGCATTGAGCAGCCAAGGGGAGCAGGGACCAAAAGATACTCCATCTCCTGGCTTTGGGGGGTGATAACAGGACAAGCAAAATCTGTCTGCTAAATATGTTCTGGAGATGCAATCATCAGTGGGGACTTCTAAACCAATACTGAAGGCAGAAACTCAAACCAAAACATGACCAATTCATAGTCCTGCTCATAGTTCAAGCCATGTACTTGCTCCCTCTGCCGATAAAATTACAAGAATCTAGATACTTGGGATTATATATGAGAGAGAAATCTTAATTAATTCAATATGGCGTCCTTAGGTTGCTTATTTTATATGACTACACAAATACAGATATTTTAAAAACATAAATGTATTCCTTCTGTGGGAAGACAAAAATATGGCTATTGTCCCTCGATTGAAAAAAACAGCTTATGTGGCATTTTTTTAGCTAGATTTGGTTTAAAAATGAACTATGTACATAGGAGGGAGACTTTCAAAGAGTCTTATGAAAATTAGCTGTGTATTGGAGCCAAATATTTCACAAAAAAGAACTTGGAAACAAAATCCTGGTATTCTTTCTTGGATTACTCTCAAACAGAGGCTTCTAACTATAATAGCATGCAGCACTTGCATGATATGGACAATTGCCCTGGGACTGAGAAATCAATTCTGCAAAGTACTAAAAATGTTGAAGATCAGCACTTTGTGGGACACCGCTGATATTCTTTCTGGGACCAGTTAGTTGCTGAGACACCAAACTGACTTACTGCTACTGCTGCATTTCAAATGTTAAACATGACCTGCAGATCTGAATACTGCTGTATTAAATAATTGTTCCTTCAAGCATCTACCAATGAATACTTTAAAGTCCCTCCTGCAACAGAGCAGTTTTTCTAAGTACACAAAAATTCTTCAAGAAAAGCTGTGGATTAACTTTCTAGGTCAAGATATACATGCCATGCAAAACTATGTTTTACTGGAAACAGTTAAACCCATTGTTTGGGAAGGTATTAACTAATTTGATGGGCAAATATTATGAAAAAATAATCAGGGAGACATTTGTGGCTTAAGAAGATCCACTACAAAAAAAAAGGAGAGATTTCATAAAGCATGTTACTGACTACAAGATACAGGCATTTTACAACACCTTAGATTGTTTAATTATACAGAACATCTTAATTGTCATTTTCTCCTATTATGCTGTAATACTTCAGAAATAATCTAATACTTACAAATTAAAGTGATGTTGCACATGAGTAACTAGAGTTCAAAAACTTTATGGTCTAGATTTAGAAAAGCATTAGAAAGAGTAGATGTGTCAGTGCTGGTTGACTTTCAAAAACCTGCCTATGGCTTGATTTTTCAGAAGATATCTGCTTGGTTCTGAAAAATCAGTTTCTCTGACAACTTTTTTTTTAAACCCAAGCATCTACAATCACAGGTCACTTGAAAACTTATCCTCTCTTCCCACTAACACTTTCTGATAACCACAGTCTTTACACTTCTACCTACTAGTAGTGAAACAGTGAAGAGAGAGTTTCTAAAAGGAAATCTCACCAGCAAGTCACTGGTATGCCACATAAATAGCTTCACTCTTGACATGTTAAATTTTCATGCTCTGATAAGAATTTGGAATGATCCTTTAATTATTCTTGCAAAGAAAACAAATAATTAAATCATGAAGCACTCAGTTTTCTTGGTATGGTTCCCAATAAATAGCAATGTGACTATATGCAAAGCACCACTACTGCTATTACAATGTAAATAAGACAGTAAAACCCTAATAAAGGGAAAAAAGTAAATCACTACAGTGCATGAACTCTGAAAAAACTAAGTGGTCAGCTTTGTCATCCCCTGAAAACAGGGAATAATAAAAACTGGTTTGAAATGCTTATATAAAGGCTGAAGAAGTAAGTGTCTTTCCTTATCTAGTTTCTCAAACTCTCATCCACACACAACTAGCTTTGTGTTTGGGAAAAAGGGGTCCAAAAGCTTTTGTGAATTATTCAAGAAATCTAGAGGCTTTACAGAGGATGTGTCCCAGAACACTCTGTCCCTGGCTCAGAGCCTCTGCTCAGCAGCACAGAATAAAGGAAAGCACAGTCTGAGGCCACATAGTTGGTGCCTACTGGTGGTTATTTTCTTCACACGGATCTTCAGCACCTGCATGTCTTCTTCCTGTAAGTGCCAGTGTAGGCGCAGAGGAGCAGACTTTTCTGTGCTCCCTCTCTTTTGCCAGGCTCTCTCTTTCCATTCTGCTCTCTCCAGACACATATGTATGTGGCAGAAAATGCAAACACTCCGGGACACAAACCCTCTTGTCCCTGCCATGTGTGATGCACACATGGAAAATTCTCGGTTGTAAGTAAAAGTCACCACCTACCTGTTGGTCTGTCATCAGTGTATAAATTCTGAACAGGGGCTATGGTACAGAAATACACACAAATGCTTATTGTGCCCTTGCAGCCAGCTCTGGGCAGCAACTTTTTCAGTTATAAACTTACCTGAATTATGTGTCTGAGATAACTAACTCTACCTGATGCCATGCTATCTATCTGCTGCTAAGACAGCCACAGCCTGTAGAAAGAAACTGTGTACTGCAGCTAGCAATCAAATATACAAATATAGCCTATTTCATAGAGCTCCAAGAACTTGATTAGACATAGTCCATAAAACTGTAAAAGCAAAGTCTGAAAAATATGGATGCTTTGGCTATGAGGCATCCTACACAATCTTAGTATGGTCCATTAGGGATATGCAGTATGAGACAATCTTTAAATACATGCTCATTCCATTCCTGTCTAATGCCATTGACAAGACAAGTAGATTCAAGAGTAGCTCTTTTTCAAACTTGTCCCATCACAAACCCTAAGTTTCATGATGAAGTGGCAGATTGTAATGATGCCCTGGAAAGGAGCAGAGCCAACTAAGTAGAGCCCTGTTCCAGGATTTATACTTCCAGGTTTGCCACTGGCATGGTGGTTGACTTTAACACGATGCTGAGCATCCTCATCCCTCGTTTCCCTAACTGTAACATAAGCAGAATAACAACAACTTTTTCAGTAAAACATTTGAGATCGAAAAACCTTTAAAACATGCTATGCAATAAGTAGGTCCCTCTTTTGAGAGACAAGAGTTACACACTTCATACAACTCTCCCTTGTCAGTGGAAAGACCTAAAAGAACTCCACACCTTTCAGTTTAAACATTCCCAGTCCTTGGATCACACCTGGAACTATTTATTACCAAGATGTGATCCTGTGATGGGATTAGTTCAGCCTCAGTGTTACAGTAACTCCACTGTGGTTTCACTCTTGTAACAGGGAATAAAAATACATACTTCTGGAGTTATGTTTCATATTAGATGGTGAGCATATTTGTATGAGCCCTCATTCTCCCATTCAGCTTCAGAGGATCCCATTACAGAGTTTTGTATGGTTATTTTCTACTTCTGCATTGGGTCAAGCTTTCCCCAGAGTACCCTTCTAATTCATGGTCTTCTACGTTATTATTACCCTTTTGACCTAAATGATTAGCCAAACTTTGAGGCCCTGAGGGCTGTTTCTATTAGGAGGAAAAAAACTATGAAGTCAAGCATCTTTTAGGCATATCTAATTTAAAAAAACACCTCCAAAGTCCCCTGCCCCCAGCTTCACTCCTGTTTCCTAGAATGCAGGAGATATGCCACAACAAGAAATGTCTGCCATCCCTTCTTGAAGCCTTTTCAGCCAGCACACACAACTTTGTGGGGCTGTCATAATGCTTATTGAATACTTCTTTTTTCCACTTTCTTTTCCTCACTTGAATCTTTTGCTACGCCTTTTCTCCTGCTTTATTTGTTTTTCTTTCTTTTCCTTTTGTACTTCTCTTCCAAATACACTTGATACTCATACAGTTTAGTTTAATATCCACTCTTACCCTTCTTCGACTTAGTTGGGATGCCGGAATGCCACCACATATGCTTTTGCTTCAGGAGGTGAAATGTGCCTGAGATTAGAGTGGAGGCAGCTTTTGTTTGAACTGCTGCTAGCATGAGAGTACCTGTTTCTCAAAGGAAAGATATAACATTCACCAAGTTCCATGGTATTTCACCTAAAGAAGCAGGCCACAAGTTTGCATTTTTGGAGTGCTGCGGAGATGGTTCTGGTTTGTCTAAGTACCCCACTCAGCTGGCTCCAGAGTCTGCAGCCAAACTGACGCTTCTCCTGGCTGTGCAAATGGTGTGAGTGAAGGGAGCCATCCCATCCTCCCCCAGCCTTGTCTCCCTCACTGCTTGCAGGAAAAACAGCTGCAAGGACTCAAAGGAAAGTGTGGTAGAGGGTCAGGAATGAGAAGCCAAGAGTGGGGGGAATGCAAGACGGTGCTTTTGGCATTGGTGTCAGCACACCTGGATTGAAATATTCATCAAACTAGCCTCATCCACTGAAATCCCCTTGAGCTTTGTGCAAGCAGAAATGCTTGTATCATGGACATCAGTAGCTGCCAGCTCTAACCTGAGGATTTGGGATGCTATGGAAAAATCTGTAAATTTTTAAATTCTGGCAGTTACATAGAGTAGCTTAGAGGGTCTATTTCTACTCGACATATTTAAATATCTGTCCAAATGAATTAGAGAACATAACAAGAAACATGCTCACAATGAATTCTACCTTGATCCTCCACTGACACAAGGGTTTTTTGGAATTTCATAGCCTTAGTACCTGGAACCCTCAAAAAATTTAAGAATGTAGTAATCTCCAAAAGACCACTGTGAAACAGAACTACAGGTTAAAGAGTGACTTGCCCAGTGTTAATGTTGGCATTTGTGGCATAACAACCTTGTGCTCATACTGCAACTCCTAGCCCATCTGATCACTGTGCTTTCCTCACAATGGGAGTCCAACTATTATCTTCAAAGAGGAAAACGCTATGTGAGTAAGCTGTAAAAATAGCTAGAGAGGCACACCAGAGAAAGCCCTACTATTATTTCCTATTGCAGATGCACATTTTCAAATAAACCTCCAGCATAAGTTCTTGTGGCAACAGTCACAGCATTCTCTAAACTGCTTAAGCAGTTGTGCTGTACCTATAACCCCAATCTAGAACACAAATATTAAAGCAGAAAAAGCATGCATAAAATCTATATTACCACATTAATCTCAACAGGACATTTGGCTAATATAAAATTCAGCATCATCATCATTGATGGTTCAGGGAAATAAAGTTGTAATAAATTGCTGCAAGGCAAAGTACTAATGATTGAATAAGGCTATGCAATTAAGATGTAACTTTTTAAATCACCTTTGAGGTTAAACATAGAAGAATTATGAGTAAAAGGGCAATTAAATGCCAGACTTTTCAATCTAAGGTCCCTTCATCAAAGATTCAGTTACCTAAACTGTTTTTCACTATTTCAGAGGAAGAGCTGGGTGTAACAATATTTCATCCCCCACAAGAGGAAGTAAAGAATACTGTTTCAAACAAAAGCCTTACCAGGCTATCAAAATCTTTACAAAGAAAAATAAACTAATCAAGATTGATATACTAGGGCTCTCAAGTTCCTGAATTCCTAAATGTTAACATTAGGTAATAAAAGGGAAATAGTGTAAAATGTAGTCATTATCATCTTCATATCACAACCTCGAGTAATGTATCTTCATGAAACGTGAGCTGCATGAGCAGTGCAGTTGATGGTTCTATAATTTGTAGCATTTTATACTTTTTTATACTGAGTTTAAAAATACTTTTCTTCTGAAATCTTTTAAGATTCATTTTAAGATTCATTTTTGAGGAAAAATATGTATTTACTTATACTCTGATCCTGCAGACCCTTATGTATCTGACTGACTTTAGTGCATGTAACTATTAAGTAAAGCTACTCAAATTTAAGTGCTCTCAAGATTGTGAAGCCAATTTAAGTTTTCTTCAAGGGAGACATGAAATATCTAACAGTGAGTGAAAAATTAAACTAGCCGCAAGCTACAATTGTGCACTAATTATTAAAATATGCTTTTAACAGTATTTGAAACAGTAACCTTTTTTCTACATACTTATGCTAGTACACTGGTATAATATCAGAGTATTTTATTGTAATATCACATTCCATCTGAAGGTACATTCAGATGCATCAATTTAGTAATCTCACTTGTTTTATGTCTCTATGTCCAGCAGAAAAAAATAGAGGAAAAGAAATACAAAGAAAAAGGAAATCAGGAAATCAGGAAATCAGGAAATCAGGAAGGAAATCAGGAAGGAAGGAAATCAGGAAATCAGGAAATCAGGAAATCAGGAAATCAGGAAATCAGGAAATCAGGAAGGAAGGAAGGAAGGAAGGAAGGAAGGACGGACATTTGACAGATGCAAGTCACATTACTCACTGCATGTCTGGAAAGCTCTTAGAAGGCATATCTATTCCAAAATAACTAAATAAATTCAAAATTCACACCAGTTTGTTGCTAGAGCTTACAGTTTTTATTTTAAACGAGGAACATGCTATTTTGCTCTGACTTAAAATAGCCATGCACAATCCTCCTTTAAAAGAATACCACACTGAAAAACATTCCTTTAAAATACCCCAAACTAAACTGGTTGTCTTACTGATTGAAGTTAAACCAAAGCCTCTCTAATTAAAAACTTATTTCCAGAGTGAATAAAAGGACAGTTTAGAAAGATGTGAGATAAGGAAGTATAATAAAATATGCTGCTTTTTACTGTGTGTGAAGTATACATCTTTATCTTGTCTTCGTTTACACCATTATCCCTGTAGCAACTGTTGCAATGGTACTGTAGAAGTTTAATTGTACATCAATTTAACACAAGCAAGGTCACTTACTGCTGCCATTCACAACAGAATAAAAAATCAGTCTCTGATTTTCAAAAAACCTACAAGCCTCCTCACAGAACTATTTAAAATGGCCTTTCCTGCTTCACATTTCTGAAATACGTAGGCAGCTTTCCTGACACATGGAAAAGAGTGCAAATTACTTGAGTATCCAGCATCATAAAACACAGTCACTGATATAAAAGCTGAAAATGTGCATACCAGCATTTTATTGTGCGTTTACAGCCCATTTGAAGTTTATGAACAAAGTTTCATTAGAAGTTAAATTATTACATATTGAGTAGACTGGCATTATATTAGCACTAAACTAAAAACCAGTCAAATGCAAGTCAACTTGCTGTACCCAATCAAACTTCTCTATGTACATCTGTAATTTTTAAGAATTCCTCCTGCTTCTACAACAACCTTTTGCTAATTTTCCTCAATTTTCTGCTCCACTAACTTAAAAGTCATTTCCTTAAGAAAACAGATGACAGACAACCTGAGTGACTGATTATATTGTGCCATCACTTTGTTTTTTCTCTGAGGCCTTGGTTTAAGAGGATGGATGTTAGTGTAAATGACAGAAAGGGGAGCTTCGCATAGGATTTCACTTCTGTTCAAAGACAAGCTAATGCAACCTCACTGAGGTGCAATCAACTTGACAAATGGATGCTGTGCAGCCCTGTGCCTCCCACTGAAACCCGAGAGTCTGATTTACACAATATTTCCCCTGTAAACGGAGGGAAGCCCAAATTCCAATCAGACTTAACGCTGCTTGGCTGTATAATGGGTTGATCTGATAATTTCTCCCATATAATGAAATCTGATAATAGTGGGAAAAAATACATCAGAGAGAATGGAATACATTAATGAACTTGTAAAAATACACTTAAGTCTTAACAGATTTAATAAACAGAGGAGGGATAGCTCAAACCAGAGTCTTCATACTTGGTCAGCAGTTCTTGGGTTTAACAATGAATCTGACTGAAAACACAGTTTCTATTTACAATTGACTACATCCACCACACCTTTTTTCAGATGGCCAGGAAAAGAAAAAAGAGCATTTAAATATCAAAGTAAGCCTTGTAATATGTTTACATGTCTTGCCTTGTTCTGTTTCCCCTTCAAACTAAACTAATTGTATGATACAAATTGTTTTCTCAGGGAAATGTGAGTCAGATAGAAATGTTTTCCTACCCAAGAAACAGCGTTTCATTTACTAACTGGAAAAAATAGGAAACATTTGCTTTTAGACCTTTAAGATTTTTTTTTTAATTGAAAAACAAAGACAATTCCATTTCAAAACACTTTTCACACAAGTTCAACAGCTGACACAAAAATTAACTGAATGTTTACACTGGAAAATTGTCACAGAAATGTCTATTAAAATCAGTACTTTTTGCGTACCATAATAAACTATTCCAATTGTCATTGTTCCCTACAAATAAACATTTTGCCTTAGCAGCTACAATTGCAACCAGAAGCTGTTCTCACAGATATACGAGTTGAGTAGTGCAGGATTTTAGGGTTTTATTTACTTTGCTGTTGTCAAAAATAAAAGAAAAAAAGAAAAAAACTTATGCAAACATTTCATGCTGAAGTGAATGGATTTCAACAGCTGCTGATTTGGTGACATGGAGAACCCCAGTGGAGATGTCCTGCTGAATTAACGTCTTGGAAATGTTAAAAAGAAACTTCAAACAGCCCTTGTTTAGCAGGCGGTCGAGGCTCGCTCTCGGTGGGGATCATGTGAAGACTAGCAGAGCAGTCACTCAGTCATGAATCAGACTTGTCAATAGTTGCCTATTTTCTCAACAGGTGTCTCCATTGCACACCATACTCCTTCCCCCCATAGGCTTCTGTTTAATAGAAATCACTGTCGCACAGAACACTGGTTTTGCTTATATAAGACATACATCGATTTCTTAATCAATTCCCTCCTCAGTCTCTACTGGCTCTGTATGCTCGGTATAAATACATATCTCTCTCACCCATGTGAGCCAGCAGGGAAAGTATGAGAACTGTAACACAGGAGTACGGAAGCATTTAATCTTTTGTTATTGCTGCAGATAAGCACAGCAAATGCTGAATGATCATCCACTGTTTTGCCAGATAATTATGAAATGCTATTATATCGACATACCCTTTGTGAGTCACTATGTAGTAAACACTTGATACTTGAACAGAAAAAGGCTTTACTGACATAAAAGATCTCATGGCAAATAAAAATGTAGGGAAATGTTTTGTATTAACTAAAGAAAAAATAAAAAATTTAATTAAGAACCCAAGAAGCAATTTTCAGAAAGATTTTTTTTATAACCAACTTTCTATCATGGGTTTTTACAGCATTTTTTTGTAATTAAATTAATTTTGTTAAAATTTGAGATTCTCATTTCTTTTATATAACTCATAAATACATCTAGCTACAAAAGTAAATTAATTCCTGTGGGTCACAGCTGTCAGAATTTAAAAGAAATACAAGTATTCACAGAAGATTTTAAATTACATACAGGTTTTGCCCTATAGCTATAGTTTTGCTTATAGCTATGCTTTTTGAGCTTAGTACATTAGTATTAAGCAACACAACAAAAAGATATAGACAAATTTTTCTTGGCTTTTCTGTCAAAAAGCAACAAAACAGTAAAAATTCCACAACACTTAGGAAGTTTGCACAAATTGTATGATTTATGATGTGACTTAGAACCAAATTTGCACCATCCAACTACCTAGGGCTTCCTGTTGTTACCGTTGTTTTCCAATTTTGCCTATTACATGTACACAAAGTACTGATGATCCGAAATAATCTTTTGTGTTTTCAGGCAAGTTTCTTCCTGTATCAGTGGAAGAAGTATGTCTGTAAAATAATGTGGGCAGGTTAGTAGCAGCATGCTTCACTTTTATAGTAACAGCTCCTGAAAACAACAGCTTCTGCATGACTTGCAAATTAAACATAAAGGGAGATTTTTAAAAAAATTATATAACAGCTTTATGCAATATTTAGTTCATATCAGAATTTATAAAAATGTTCCCTAAGGAAGGTGAACTCTCCAAATGTAGCATGCAGTTTAATAATTTCTAAATACCTTTGAAATTCATCTCAGCTTATGTTAGATGGTAAAACTGGTGCAGTTTGATCATTCCAGCTGTATGTCAAAATTCTTCCACATTGCTGGATAACATGAAAGTGCAGCACCAGTTCCTGTCACCCTCAATTTAAAAACTTTTGATATACTACTTCTGAGCATGGAGTTGTTTAAATATTATCTCTAACATCAGTAAACTGTACGTACCACCTGCACTGTGACTTGAGTTACTGAAACACAACACTACACAATTAAAGAGATCATCTCAGATTTCAGCAGAAAAAACATTGTACTGAAGAAATTTATATCAAAATAAAATATTTAAAATATATTTCAAATGTGAAATATAATTTGATTGTGTATCTGATACATACACACATTATTAATTTATACAGAATACACCATAGTGACAAGTTGTTTTAAGTGTGTTGATAGATACACGTAGTCTGGGCCAGACCTTGAAAATGCTATGTAACTGAGTAACTTTACATACAAGTAAGCCCTGTTAATTAATTTTAATTACCTGCATAAAAGTTTTGTAATTTGACATATAAATTTTGACAACTGCTATAATAATGAACACAAAAAACACATTACTTCCTATGTTGTACAGACAGCATGTCAGTGTATTTTATTGTTCTGAGGTAATTTATAAGAATTTTGTTCCTACTCAGCCTTATGTTTATTTTATTCAACATTGTATAAGCATTATGAGGTAACACTGGATTAATAAAAGACTACTCAAATTTACGCTGCTTGCTGTGCATTTGTAGACAGAAGAGTTTTGTAAGATTTATTTTCTCTGTAATTTTTGACACTATGTAAGTATATTGCATAGATGATTATTTAAAGAATGCAAATACATGCTCAGCAAATGCAAACTTTAATGACATTTACTTACAAAACTCACCAGGCACTGACTGATTGATTCTGAATGCGAGCCCAGCCTCATACAGACCCACATTCATCAAAAGCATCCTAATCATACCAGCATATTAACATTTTGAACTTTACTCCCAGTACTCAAGGAATGCAACTAGTGAAATAATGAAATTTAGAGGAAATTGAATCTTGTTTTCCATATGTAAAGAGTTACTTTCAACACAGATAATGCATTCTTCCTGTATTTTTCGCTTCCTCCCCAGCACAGGGCAAGAACTGATTAAAAAAGCAGCTATTCTGGAGCAAACTCCTAATGTTGTCATGTAATCACTATAAAAACGGAACTTTCAACAGGTAATCTGCCAAGATGCTCAAGTCCCTTCTCATTCAGATGCGGTTCATTTATTCCAGAATGTATCATATTAAATATGAAGCAAAATACACTAGCAAAAGTAATGCAAACACTACAGCAGTAAACTCTCATATAGTCAGAATGATATCAAGAAACATGAAAGTGTTATTACCAGTAGAGATAGAATTGATATTCCAGAACTTGACCATATTTAGCTCTAAGCTCCAAAGTTTAAAAGGTATATTGACAGATTAGAAGGTTCTGAAAAGTAGTTAGAAGAATGAGTAAGTAAATGATTCCCTGTATTTCGAGACTAAAGAAGTCTAACTTATTCTGCTTATAAGAGAAGGTGTAGGTAACCTAACAGTGGACCTGCAGTACCTACCATGAGGTTTGCTGGGAGACATCTCAAAAGTAACAAAGACAAAAAGATCTTGTAAAAAGTAGAGGAAAATAAGACAAGAGGAAAGGTGCAGAACTTCTTTCAGATTACAGTAGTGTAAAAGTGATATTGAGCCTTTTCTTTCTTCTGCCAGACAAGGAATATAACAGAAACTCCAGCTGCAAACTCTGAAACAGTCTTCAGCAAGCTCCCAGAGAAAATGTACTACACTGACACATTAGTACTGTTCATTTCAATACCGAAAAGGACTTTTCTGATGACTTCATATCATAGAAACCAAAGCATTTCCCATGGTTATACCACTCTTAGCTGGCAACTTTGCTTGCTTACCTTCTAATTTCTGCTTGAATAGGAGAATGTGATTGAGAATGCAGAAGTATATAACATAAGCCCTAGAGTCTTGTTACATCTGATAAAGACCACCTCTGTCAAAATTGCACTCCTGCTCAATCCATCAGTCAAATACCAGTCTTTGATACTCTGGGCTGCTGCTTTCTCAGCTATGAAATGATTTGTGATATGGAACAAAGTTTTAGAAGGGGGGTCTAAGAGAGAAGGAAGAAGCATTAGCCAAAGAGACCTATGCGACACTGTGGAACTTAAAGATAAAACTAGCACATATATCTCTTCTCAGGACAAGGGCTGTGAATTCCTGTGATTCCAACTATGAACCTTTACTTTTCTGTACTTCCCTCCACCTCTTTTTCTAAAACCTTGAACAAAAATTTCCCTTTCAGTCACTTTTGGCCAGCAGGAGGGCATGGAAGTATCAGCAACAATAACTTGTAAAAGAAAATAGAAGGCTCAAAAGGGAGTTCAACATACAAATTATCCGTTCTACTATCAAAATTGTGATTTAGCTGGAAACAGTAGCTATCATGCAGTTCGGACAGTAAAAACTAACTGTAGGAATTTCACTTCTTAGTATGACTGTGTTCAGAGACATTGTGTTTTACCCTTATGCTTTACACTTAGACAAGATATCAGACAAAACAGACAGGATACTAAAACCAGGCAATGTAGCTATATTGGGGTTTCACCTCAGATTAACCTTTATTCACAACAACTGAACCTGCATTTCTGACTGTGTGTACAATTGCATCAATCTTCAAGTAACCTAACGGGATAACTCATATGCACATCTACATAAGTATGAAAATGTTTTCAAGGATCAGGACATTTGATCAGAATTTCTTAATGAACTAGTGGTGTGGTATCGTTATAAACTGGGTGGATACATCTGTGGCAAAAGGTAAAGCATGCATCCCTTTAAAAGCTGTGGGTGCCCTTGGTTTCTGAATACCATAGTTTAAGGTATCTCAAATCAGAAGTCCAAAATTAGAGGGTATATTTGAAATGCTTTTAAATTTTCTCTCAAGGCTTTAATTTGTTCTTTAGAGTTTGGATCGCAGTCCTTATTATTTTTGAAGCTTCATGATTAACATTTAGTTTTCTAAAACTGTTCAGATATCATGAGTGCTACTGTGCTGTCACACATGGCATTGTCCTTCGGCTACTGATGGAACACATCTTCCCTAAATATCTCAGCAAGTGATAACCTTTGAAACAACTTCTGGCAGGCTGTTACATCAAACTGTCTCATATCTTCACATGCTTTCTTTCATTAAAAAATTCTTTCAAGCAAACAAGACTATTTCCCCTTTTTTAATTTTACTCTTTACTGTAAAATGCTACACTTTTTTATTTAATCATAGCAATCTTCAGTATATTTTAAACACTTAGCTTTTTTTGTCTAAAGTTGAAGGCTTATTGAAAATAGCCATTATATTCCTCATTGCTGTTCTCATTGATTAGTCATGATCAGAAAAAAATGTTCCTTAAGATATCTCATAATTTCATCAAATTCTATACAGCCTGTTTTTCCAACTGGTTTCAGTACTCTCCTCTTCATTCCACTGCTTATTTTGTCACATTTCCCAAGTCTTATTGCAACTCAGTGCTTGTTATATTGCTGTATGTTGTAAAAGCTATTTAGATATTAAGTGCTCTTGGCTTGTTATTCAGAAAATAATCTGCTTCTGAAGTTAACACTTCACTTGCTACTTTTCCTTTCAATGACATTCACTAATGTAAAGTACAACTGTGACAATTTTATTTGGTCCTTGACTTAATGTAAGTTATCCTAATTTCTGACTGGTGAATAAAATCCTGCTGGTTTGTCATGACACACCAACACTGTTAAAATAGGAAGATGTATGTCTAAACATATTATAACACAGATTCATAAGGCAGATGCAGTATGACCTAAAAATTGTATTTAAGCAGTTATATCTCTAGCTGAAGAACTAAGACATATTGCACTGAAAAAGAGCATATTGAGTTACTTTGACAGAGTATCTCCAACAGCATTAAAACTGTCAGCTTTTGCTTTTATTTTTCACATTTCGTTACATGTCAAAACATTTGTTAAAGACCAAAACTGAGAGTCCAAATTGCAGTTTTGTTAAAATTCCAAATACTGCTCTTTACTGAATATTGCTCTTGTATCACTTAACCCTCTGAAACATTTAAACCTGAAGAGAGACACAGAACCATGAGAAATAGGAAGGATGCAGCCAAAACTTTTATTTTTCAGTACACTATATATAGTTGTTTTACTCCAATTAAAAGTCAGAGCAAAACCGAGTCTTTGAGGAAAAAGGATGAATTTCAACTCCTTTCATCTACGTTTGTCTCAGGTGTTGCCTTTTCTAAATGCAAAATGATTCATTTAAAAGTATAACTTTCCCTTTTAAATTAAAACATATATTGTCACAGAAATTATTTCCTTACACTCTACTAAACGCAGACAGGGATGGCTAGAGGCTACAAATCTTTAGGTTCTCCACTGATGCATTAACTAAACAAAAAAGACAACCTTACTTGTTTCAGAAAGCTTTATTAGAATAGGAATCTTTGAAGACAAAAACAAAAGATTCTAGTATGTTTAGATTTTATAATGTAAACAACTAATTTAATGCATCACTAGCAATATACAATAGTCACCATCTTGCAACATGAATGAAAGAAAGAAACTGATGTAATCTGTGAGATATTTCAAAATAATTAATTTGAGAATAGAAAAAGAACTTTTATTGTGTAAACTCTCCCTGTTTGCCTTTATTAAAAAGATCAGAAAACTGCAGCAGTTGAACCTTTGCTAAATGAAGGTAACAAGTAATCTTTTGAACTGGCCTCTAAATTAAGAACATGTAATTGCCTGAGAAAGGGTATTTGATCAAAAGGGGTTTAAGTGTTACTTATCAGAGAGCTCAAAAAAGCTCCACAAAATCCAGTTTATTTAAATGAGGGACAAAAAACTTCCAGTTTTTTGCAGATTTTCTCAAAGTAGTTTGACATGTCTACATTGTGTATTTGCCAGCACATCGCACCTCTTCTGTGCTAGTATTTTTGTTCTGCAAGGGCAAACAGGGCTTTAAGCATTTTTGGGTCAAGCCAAAATTTAATGCCTCCTTTTAATCCCCTTAACTCCCTCTCAAGCCTGGACCTTCTTGCTTATCCATTCAGCAGCTTAGAAAATTAAATCAAAAAATTCATTCCCAATACTTTTCTGTTATTTTCCTCACAAGCATGGACAAAAAAAGTACTATGCTGATCCCTGTTAATTTTTTTTTGAGTTTGAAAGAATACTGTTTTCTGGCACACTACAAAATCAAGTCTCGGGTCCTGCAGCATTATCTGCATTGATAAACTGAGGCACCCTATGAAGCCGCACTCACATCAACAAAGCTTCACATATACCCAGCTGTCCCCTAAATGACTGATGGCGTGTGTATTATTGCACCATTTTACATAAATCACAACAGGGTATTGAATCAAATACGACAACATAGAAACATCCTCAATTCATAATTTCATACAGCTTGCTGCACTAGAAAAAATTACCCCAATTATTCAAACCAATCTTCGGTTAGAAATATTTGGGGATTAGTATGAAATAGGGTTGACTTGCTCAATAGCCCAACATTTTGAAGTAATGGCTAAGCAGGCTTTCTATGATCTCAGCATCCAGCTAAAACCTTTAGGTTACTGGGATAAGCCTTGTAGCCAGTATCAGCAAAAGGTGTGCTTTTGATGTAAATAGCTAAGGAACGATGGGCACAGGGACCACTATCGCTAACAGTATGTAGAGAGCTGAGCCTTAATTTATGAAGTTCCCAATATAAGAGATTCAGTAACAGCAGAGGTATAAACATATGCCAATATGTCCTTTATCAATCCATGCCATGTAAACAAGTTTTTAAAATCCTGAAGCAAATGGAGTTTTTTTTATAGACATCTGAAGAGCTGAATGCTGAGGGAGGGAAGCACTCGGTTTTGTCTGCTTAGAAGGATTACACGAGGGAGGAAGAAAACAACTTTCTGGGTACTGCTGGGGAACACAGTGACTCCAGTTGAACACATCTTGCTACCTTAAATTACCTTTGTAGCTTGACCTAGCAGTCCCTGCCGGCTCCATGTGGCAACTTCCAACCACGAGGAGCACATGACAGGGAGGTTTGAACAATACCGCCACCAGCTGGATACTCACTGGTGGCAGGAATGGGGTTGGCTGTAGAGCAAGGTACATCATCACCCTATGTATATATATATGTGTGTATATATGTTGGAAAAAAAAGCAGTTTTGTATTGGCTAAGCCTGCTCCATGACTGGTGGTTATCTGTTACAGTTTGCTTAGCTTTGGCCATTTGTAGTGAAAACCAAAGGATCCACATTCTTCTTTTCACATTTCAAAACAGTGCCCTAAGTTCTTGTGGGGTGTTGCAAAGCGAGTTCCCCAAACCCTTCTGCTCACACAGCTTTACTGAGCACAGTGTTTAAACAGCAAGTCAAAGACAACGATGATTCTGTGCTTATCACTTGTGTTCCAGTGGCTACTCAGCTGTGCTGCTCTGTAGCATGAAGAGGGCATCTACAAAGGATTCATGCTCCTGCAGGGACACGCATAGAATAAAATTTACATCTTCTGCTTTTTTTGTGAGTGTGTGAACCACTGGGCTTGTAGGTAAAACAATTCATCATCTTTCTCACCAGTTTTGTGACTCTCAGCCATTTTCCTAGTTTTACTACAAATGCCCAAGTACAAGAATTCATTATTTTTTTTGGCTAGAAGCATTTTTCTCTTTATTTTGGACGAATTTGAACTGTTTTCTTGAGGAGATGAAGGATGAGAGAGGAGATTTTGGACTGCAAAATCAATTATTTGTATAGCCATGTGGATCTGCGGAAAATCAGGTCTCACAGTCTCTCTAATGATGGGAAAGAGAAAGAGTGAATATGAAGAAATACATATAAAATTTAAAGTGTAACTTAAGAGTTCACTGTTTTGCTTTTGCTTGATACCTCCATTTTAGTGTTTATTGTCTCAAGCCCTGGATCCTTGAGAGACTGAATTACTTGGAAGCAGTCTTAAATTTAGCATATGTGAAGGATCTTGCTAGAACGAAGTACTAGTCTTGGAAGAGACAGTCTGCAGGGGCTATGAAATGGAGGACACAAGTACATACAGAGCTTCTGGGGATGCAGGAACTCCTGTATCAAGTGAGGATATTGCACATTTGATGCTTTGAAGAAAAAGTTGGTTGGTGACTCCTTCCTCTCTCAAACAGTGGGATGTTCTGACTTGATGATCTGAGAAACCAGTGTGACTACAAAAACCCGCATGTGAAATGCGTTTGGGAATCAACAAAGGGTCTTAGACACTATGTTAAATGAGTTATAGGAAAGAATATAAACATCTTTTTCCCTGAAGCTGTCTGACACTTTCCATCAGGGCAACAATGGCCATCACATAAAAAAGTAAAGTTAAATAATTAGGTAAACCATGAGTGATGAAGCTAGAGTAAGCCAGAAATAGAAATTATATAATTAGTGTGTCAACCTCTTTCTTGATGGGGTATTTAAAAAACATGCAAGGAAGAAAGCAGGATGCTGTTGCACTATGGATATCTAGGAACTGAGTTTAATCTTAGTGCTCCTGAACATAGCTCCACAACTTCCTCATGCCCAGCATATATTAAGACCTTTAATTCACTTATCCCTGTTACAGGTAGCATAGCTGAGAGAGTAACCTCAGAATTAAAGTTTAAATTGGACATGAAATTGCCATAATCTGCACCAAGCATGCATATGGGACTACTTTCTTCTATATTTTTCCCATTACTTGACAAAACTAGTCCTTTGTTCCTCCAGTAATCCTACCTCTCCCCAAAACCAGACATGAGATTCCCTACAACAGACTGAGAAAAGTGCTCCAGCACTAAAAACATGGGCCAAACTACATACAGATGAATGTGTAAGTTACGTAGATACAACAGATGACATGACTCTGTTGTGGGAACTTGGTGCTGGAAGACAGTCCAAGTTGGCAGAAGGGCTTAGACAAGCGCACCACCAGGACTAGTTATATTGTGTAGATCTATCTCAAAAAGAACAAGGAAACAAGGAGAAGCTGTTTAAACTCTGAGCAGCTAGTCAGAGGAAAATTATACCAATTTAAGGAAACTAAAGTGGTGGCAGAGAGGAGCATGGAGTTTTGTTATCCCACTGTACTTCACAGTACCTAAGCACACTATTCCCCTGTAATTACTTATTAAACACAATGTATTTCATTTCCCTTTAAGTCTATTGTCAGAACATTTATTCTGAGATTCTGGCTTCTTGAAAAGAATCCTTGAAATGAAATGGTGTAAGATGTCAAATTTAGTTTCTGTTTACACTATGTAGACCTAGGGGTTGTATGATTATTATGCAAACAAAAAACTATGAAACTTCATTTGTACTAGGTGAATGCATAATGCTAGTCATGTGATATTATTTCAAGAGAACTGTAAAAATTAGGTGGCAAATACAATTTTGGCAAAAGCACCATTCTTCAGATGCAACATATGCAAATCATTATTTTGTCTAGTAGAATGGTAGGGAGTTGTATTTTGAAATAGCAATTATATAATAATTGTGTTAAGCAACTTCATTGAATGACAAGTAATTAAGCACATAACAACAAACAGACATAGCACTACTTTGATTAGCGTGTGGAAAATGCCACAGAATAACTCTGGCAACAGGGTGGGCAACAGCATTGGGTTTGCTAATACCTTTCTTTGTCTAAAATGGAGATGCCTACAAAATATGCAATTGGTATTTGACTGTTATTTTTAATTCATAAGGTTTGAAAGGCTTTACCAGTCCTAGAAATTAAAATGAACATAGCAATTAAAATTAAAATGTTGCCCCTAAGTGATCAAGAAAAAAAAATCCAGATCCTTGTTCAATCCTAAATGCAAGACAAACTCCCCGGGAGGTCTCTATCCATTTTATTTTTACCTTCATTTCTGTCATAAACTTTTGTCTAGTAGATGTAGGTCTATCCATTTTTAACTGCTGAGTAGGAGAACAATCTACTTGTGTTGTCTTCCCTCTGTTTTGTCCTGCCAGGGGAAAAGCTGTCAGATTTCCTGAATCTTCTGCTGCAGTGTGACTTTGAGCTATCCCAAACTTCACCAATATCTTTTCCCTCTTAAGCTACTTCTCTAACAGCCATGGCAGCAAGGAGATGCAGGATTTATACATTTCATCATTGGCCAGTTGAGCCTAAAGTAACAGCAAAACAAAACAAAACAAAACAGAAACAGATTGAAATTTAAGGATACTGAACAGCTGGCCTGCAGTTCCTGGAAGGTTGGTTCACTGCATGTTGTTAATGCCTTACTTTTCACTGCCACATGCTACATTACACTGAAAGTCTGCTAAGGTATTTTAATGCAAGCAAATTACTAAGGGTGCAGTTCCAAAAGAGCTAAACTTCTCTAGATCAGGGCTGTTCCTCCTGCCTTCTGTGTGTGCTCCTGTTCCCTTCTTTATATGCCAGAACATGCTACTGCACAGTGAACGGGTTTAAGGGTACTAAACAAGACAAACTTTTCTATAAGAATATCACTTTTCTGTACAGTTAATTTTTGCCTCTTCCTCTTTAAGTGGTATTTCACAAGGTGAGTAAGCTGATCTAATAGGATGGTTCTTCCTTCTCTTCTCTTGGCTGGGCACTCTTGATATCTCCCTTGTTACAGCTTTGGTACTAATCCAAGCTGCAGTGGGCCAGCACTACTCATTTAGGTGGCTAAAAACTTGAGCTCAGGAATCATAGAATCATAGAATCCCCAGGCTGGAAAAGATCCATTGGATCATCAAGTCCATCCATTCCTATCAAATACTAAACCATGCCCCAGGAAGCATGCTTTAGAAAGCAGCCAGGATTGGAGATGAAGGCAACAGGAAGGGACGATCAAGGCAGAGTCTCCCATATTGAAGATATTCAAAACCTGCCTGGATATAGGCCTGGGCAGCCTGTTTTAGGTGACCCTGCGTGAGCAAGGGAGTTGGACCAGGTGTCCTGCAGCGGCCCCTTCCAGCCTCAACCATTCCGTGATTTCATGAACTTTATCACTCATGAAACTTCACCATTAGTTGTCACCATGATACTTCACCTTTTTTTTTTCCAGTAGAGGAGTAGACAGCCCTAAAATATACATAGTTGTTGTTTGTCATCATTTCTATACACAGAGACTGCAACAGTAGCATTTTATATCCTGCTGACATTACTGTGTAAATAAACATGCATACACAGAGCACTGAAAAATGCTATTCTGCATCTTCAGCAAGAGCTAGTTACATTATGAACCTACTCGGGAAGCCCTGAGTGAGAGCACTGAAAGGGTCTGGCAGGGAAATAGCAGTGCCTTGGTTTGCATTCTGTTCCCATTTGGCTGTTAATTAGTAACTCACTTCTAAAAAATGAAAGATTACACATCCTGAACAAATAGAAATGTTTGATCTCAGGCTCATCAAGGAAAACTTCAGCAGCTGCCAGGGAAAAGCAAATGTTCTGTCACGTACATCCAGACTGAGATAATGTGAAACAGAAGATGAAGAATACAGAGTAATGCTTCCATATCCAGTTATGGGAGCACAGCAGATGAGGAAAAAGTACCAACTAGCAGACAACAATCTAGTGAGTCTAACTGAAACCTGATGGGATGACTCCTGACTACAATATCAGCCTAAGAGATGCGATTTTCCTGATGCAATAAGAGTGAAGCATGGTGCTATATATGAAAAGCAGTTTATATTTGTATCCCACATAAACTGCCTCTTTTAAAGCATCAGCCACTCAGCTGTGGTCATGTCTGACCCACCGTGAATGGTACAGAGTCATCAATGAGAAGGCACCATCCAGCCAGATCACACTGGCAAGAGAAGTAGACCTAACTGCATGACGTGTTTTCACATGATCAGGTAGGAGTCATGATGCTGAAGCGGCTGTGAAGGAATCACCAAGCTTTGGGAAAACTGCTAGAAGATTTTTACTGAGTCAAACTACAGTTTTCTCATTTTATTGAGGAAGCCACCACAAAGAAATGAGAACGGCTTTTACAGTAAATCACATAGAAATTAGCTGACAAGTGAAGCACTTAACACCAGCCAAAAGAAAAAGAAGAAAATTCTAACATATTGCCATTTTTTGGCTGTGTCCAGGACACAAATACTCACTGTGAAGTAACACTGAACATCTAGAAAATACTAATTTTGCCTTAGAACAAAACTAATTTTAAGCAGGAATTAAGGTGTTGGCCAGTAAATAATATTCTTTTTCTGATATGGAAATGTATCTTAGCAAAAAAACTTACCCCATTCATCTTCTTTTGGTTACAGCACTGGACAAATTCTCATCCTCTGCATACTCACTGACTGTACCATTGTACTTTTTCCCTTTTTTTTTTCTCTCACAGAAAGTCAGCCACTGACTCCAGCTGGCATAAATTCCCTAGATGCTGCTTCCCAAGCATGGACTACAAACGATTCTCAGGTGATAACAAATACAGAGTTGTGGACCTTCCTATGCATTATGCTTCAATGCTCCAAGCACCTACCCTCAAGCCAGTGACCCACTCCCAAGGTCTTTTGTCCCTACTCCCACCTTTGCTATACTCAAGTAACACCCGGAACTGCTCAACTCTGGGCACCACCAGAAACCCTGAAACCTACCCAAAAATGCCTGTCCACAGGCCCACAGTGCTGGTTTGCTGCATACCACATTTCAGCGTGTTTGTCACTGCTGTCTTTTAAGCTTTCCATCAGCAATTTCTGAATCTGCTGAGTACAGCATCTTCCTTTCAGCACAGGCCCTCCCCAAGGACTCTCTTATCAAGTCTATCTAATCAGTAGCTCTGCCCCTAATTCCCTCTCCAGCTATTTTCATACTTGAAAATAGAAGTGATAACAGTGGTAGATTGGATGTAACATTACACAATTGCTATCTGTCCTAGAAAAGAGAAATACTCTATTTTATGTATTGGAATGTGTCGGAGAGTTCTAAAAGCACAATCCAACATACAACATAAATATAGTGGATGGGATTAAAAAAACACAGACTCAAGATATGAGCATAAAAGATTCATTGTCATCACTTTAACAGCACATCTCATTGGGACTTCCAGGTGAATTAAATAGCAGAAATCAGTAATAAACAACTGGGCATTATTGCCAGCTCCAAAACTCACTCAAAGTCTCTAAAATCATTACCAAAAAAGTAAAATTGAAGTAGTGAGAATTTAAGAAAATGCACTGGTCTTTGAGCTGTCTCTTGAAATCTAAGCAAAGAACTGGTTACCCTTCAGTGAACATCAGGTTATTGGGGGTTAAAAATTCAGTTGTACAGGAAGTGTACTCCATGGCAAGCACTCAAAAATCTCAAAATCAGCTCAATCTGTTCTTTCTCATTACCAAGACTGACTTTAAAATAATTTTATTAAAGAATAAATTCTTGTACTACTAATTTGCCTGTTGTTCAGCAAGCCTTAAAAATGCATCCAAGGTGTTTTTTCAGGTTTTTCTTCACAGATATGAGAACAGAAGCTTACACCCTTGAAGAAGAGTTCTACAGTCACTTAGAGCTGAAGCATTCACACAAACAGCAATTATTACAAAGCAAACACAGAAGGTGAGTTTGACAATTGTTTAAGACCTAACAGAAGTACAAGTGTCACTTCTCGGATTGAAACTATGTCATAGACTATCTTGTACGACACGGGTTTTCCAATTTAATCTAGCTACCATCATAGTGAGTCCAAAAATTTGTGTGGAATGAATGACTAGAAGTCTTTAGAAATCTCTCCTTCCTTCAATAGTTTGCCCCAATAGCATTGTACCTTCTAACTAGAAACTCTGTTCAAGAATTTAAAGAGCTCTTCATATAACACAGTTTACTAAAGCTGAAAGATAATTATTTGTATTAGTTACAAACAATTAGGTGTTCAATATTTTGAGAAACTAAGCAGGTAGGTCTCCATAAGACTTTCAGACTAAGCAGTACAGAAGATGTCTTCATTCATTTTGGTAGCATTTCTGAGCACTGTCTTCCACTTAGCTCTAAATTCCTCTTGTTTATACCACTTCCATGGCCTTTAGACATTCACTGCCTCATTTCCCTGCACTTTCTAAGATTTCTGCTCCATTTCTCCTGTCTTTATTTTTCCCCCTTTTCTGCCTCCTGCGCCTCATACCTTGAATTTTCTTAATGACACAAATAAATTGACTACCTGGATTTCCTTTCTGTTTCTTTATATCACTCACATTCAACTAATTCCTTGAGGGACTACATGAGAAAGAAAAATAAACTCATTAAAAACACAAGCTAAAATAATCTGAAGAATGAAAACTCCGTACAGAGTATAGGAAAAGTGCAAGTGACTTGAAAAAACTGCTGTGTCAAGTCTTGGCATATTTGAAGAAGAAAGACAATATACGTTGGTAGGACTGTAACCACATTAGTATCTGCTAGGTAACAAATCTCACACTGGGTGTGAATAGAAAGATATATCTATTATATATTACAAAACACAAGGCAATCTAAAGGTAGACCAGAGTGCTGGAGATGCCATTTGGAGCCTCTTTTTCTTTTTTTTTTTTAATTTCCATTTCTTTTTTTGATTGAGGTATGTGGTCAGCTGCGGATTTTCTGCCACAATACAGTGACAAATCTGGTATACAGCTGTTTTCCTAGATATTCTCACACAACAGATTCCACCACTTTTACACAGAGTAACTAGTCCAGACTCTCAATCAGACAATTTTCCATTAAAAACCTAGAATTTATAGAATCTATATTTTAGAACGACCATGAGAAAAACTAACTTCATAAGCATAGGAGTGGACAGATCCTGAAGTCAGACTACGTCAGGCCTCAGAGATGGCACAAAGCAACATGCCTCCATTGAAATCACTGGTGTTGAAGCGACTAGCCCATCCTAATTAACTTACAATGCAATATAAATTATTTAAAAATAATAGATGACATACAGTTAAGAAGATTTTATAGAATTCAAGTTTTATAGCATATGGCTATCTTGCACTTATTTCATTTGAAACTTTAAAATGTAGATAACTCAGTTCAAGACAAACACAGCATTTCTGTCTCCTGTTTCTATGAGAAGAATAAGAGTATCAAATGAACCTGCTGAGAGGAAAATTGTAGAAAAACAAGAAAATCATACCAAGCACACAGGAATAAAAAAGAAAATTTGGTTTTTGCTAAGTTCAACAGTTCCGAGCTCTAATTTTGTCATTAAGTAATTCTAGAGTCTGACAGATACTTGATGCACTTTCTGTTTCTTTGCTAATGATTCTTTTTTTGCTGTTTTATTAAGTGATGACAAATAATGCTTCAATCCAGTCCTGCCACCCCCCTTATCAAGCACAAGCAGTCAGTAGCATCTCTTTTCCTCAAAAAGTGAATTCCTTTGATATTTAGGAAGAAAGCAAGCAGAACTTTGTCACTCCTGGCCAGTATGTGGATTTACTCTGTGACATACTGGCTGGCACTTGGCTTTTAGATTATTATTTCCTTTTCCTCTCAGCTCAGATGAAATCTTTGCATAACTGGTGGGTGTTTGGTATTGCAACAACCACTCCATCATGCAATGACCAAACATTTTTCTTTCCTTTTTAACAACACTGTGGAAAATTACATAACTAAAACCAATAATAATTTTTTTAAAAAACTTCAAATTGAAGGAAAATTAGGAATTTCTAGCTTCGTAATGGTCCAAGTAAACCCAATTCTACCCATTTATGTACATGGTACGATATAATCTTTATCTATGTATTTTTATGTACATGTTTTTCCTCCCAGAAGACTGTTCTATTTGGAGCACTAAATGGCTGGCTACACTTGGAATCAAACTAATGCTGTACATAATCTGGAATTTCCTAATTTCTAGGTGCTTGACTTTGCAGACTCGATAACACTTTTTCATTTAGATGTCTCAAATATATTGTTATTCAGATGGCTTAAATGTGCTTTCTGCTTACAAAGTCTTTTTTCTGTTTACATATCATACTCTAGCCTAAATAAATGCTAAGACAAAGGCCAAGCTGGCTGGTAGCCCAGAACGTAGTTGTTACCAAATTGACAGGGACCACCTTAAATTCATTGAAATGTCTAAATATTGTATTTGAGTTATAACTAAATTTTAAAAGGTAATCTTTACTGAAAGAAAAACAGAGTGATTTTAGAACAGCATAAACAAGTTGCTGGATGAAATGAGACCAGAATGGATTACGTCTGTCAAAGTATGGTCTGACTTACCACAGCTCTGCATTACTGTAAAGCACCAAACACTTAAGGACAGGAAGTATCCTCATGTTACCATGTAAATAACTAATGGTCTTAGTTTATGTTAACAACTAACTTAGAAACTCCCACCAACCTAAAATATGGCTTAGAGTATCTGAACTTTTACCTCCAAAAGTAACTAATTCTGATAATTCTTCAGTGACTTTTCTTTTTTCCTTAGAGCATCTTACGCAGTTTGATAAAACGTACAGTAAATGTGAACACAGTAGTTTAAAGATAGCCTGTGAAGGCAAATAAAAATGGCACCTTTTCCAATCTATCAAAGATCTGAAAGGTGCAAGGTTTATTTTAAAGTTTTCTTCTACTTCTTTTCTTTTTGCTTTTAAAACTTCTGGAGTATCAAAGTCTTGTCTTGCTTTTATACATCAGACTGTTGGAGGACAAGAAGACTAGAACGGAAGTCCCCCTCAGTTCCCATCTGAAGCAGCAGAGTGATGAATGATTGAGACTTTTTTTTTAACTCCTGGCTTTTCACCAGAAGCTTGAATGTTTTAAGAACAGCCAAACAAAATGGGAGTTTCACACCATCTAATTAAAAACCCCTTTCCCTTCTTAAATGCCAGTTTCTTGTGACAGATGATGGCTTGGAGATGATGACTTCATCTCTGCTTTTCCAGCAGATAAATAAGAATAGTATTCTAGTGAAAATAGGATAGACAAGACCTGATACATACATAAAATTAAACAAAACCTTTGCAGAAACCTTACATTTTACTTTAAAATCACAGCAAGCTCTTCAGGGTTTCCTAATATGTATTAAAAATATGAAAAAGGCAACATAATTTTGTCTCTCTTTTAAATTACTCTTTAGATCTGATCAGGATTTTACTATGGCAAGATAGGCAAATCCCAGCAACAAGAACATGCCATATTGAAAAGCACAGGATGTGCTGAACTTTAAAATTTACTAATGCTGACATTCTAGCCTTACTAGACATTAATAAAGTTAGAGGAGCGTGGGGTGAAGGTATTATACCTGGTCATGGCTGGCTTCAATGGAGCTTCCGATACCTTGGAAAGTCATCTGCACAGGAGACAGTGTCAAACAGGTCATACACTCTTTGCCATTTTGTCTATCACTGTAGTGTACCTATAACAGAATAACATACGTAATCTGCTAAACACCAGGTTTGTACAAGGGAGTCATGCTAAAATACTGTCCCTTTTCAACAATTTTGTAAGAAGAATTCCAAACATTTACATTGAATTCATCTTTAATATTAAACAAGGATTGTGTAAAATATTCTAGGTAGTCACATACTGAACTGGGGCTATATATTCTGATGTCTGTTAGATAACTTCTGAAGTGCTATGTTCTTCAGTTTCTAAGACCCTTGAGACTGAACTCAAGATGATGTACTATACAATTATAAGAAGCTACTTTCAAGTTATAGTTTTCAGTCTAGAGGACGTTTTTAACAGCATTTTGTAGCTTAGTTATAAATCATCCATGTAAGTCATTATGCCTCCAAAAACTTGGCAATAATAGTTAAATTTTTCAATTGTAATTCCATTTCTATTAAAATCCCCTGTCTCTCTTGATAAGGCTAATACTGCATATTTGATTTTTTAATTTAATCAAAGTCACAGATAAACGGAGAAGAATCAACATTCTTCTTGAGAATGTCTAGGCTACCCTTTTTAAAGAGGAACTCAGTCCCTACTGGTGTCAAGATGTGTGTGCTGAACATGAATCTTCCATGAAATATAGAGGAAGACAGTGCTTCTACTTGAATTTTTTCCCTTGTCTTCAGGTTCCCTAAATTCCCTAAAGAAAGGATGGATTTTAATATGCTGAGACAAAATAAAATTAAATGTTGCCAGTGCTTCATTATTAAGAACACATTGCTACTAATGCTAAATTGTTGAAATATTACTGTTCTCTGCATAACTCCTGGCTTCTAGACAGACAGATCAAGCACTTTGTTCTACAGAAGAGGTGGAATTTAGTTTATGGTGGTAATTTACATTGGCTATGTGACCCCTGTCAGAAATGGAAAAAGAGATCAGCTCTGCTGGAGACAGACCTTTTATGTTAGTATCTATTTACAGCTGTACAGCTCTCAGGCAAAAGTTACATGATAAAGCCTCATCTTGACATTTAGTCTACAAAATTAAACTTCATTATTTCTGAAGACAACTAGAAACCATATTGGAGTTAGTCCTGCGGAAATGATTTAGTGACATACATGATACTTCAGTGTACACCACGCATATTGAAACCCATGCGCCTAACCCTTCTTAGCCATAGGTGAAAACTGGGAATAGTTCAGCTGAAGCAAAACCAGTGCAAAATTGGTTGAGTGAGAGGAAAACCAAGCTGCTGCTATATTTCAGAATTATTTTACTGACAACACATCAAAACAGTGGTTCCTGTGGCTAAATGTAAGATAGAGAATGCAAAATTCTTGTACTATGTATAGAAATATTGATTTCACTCAGCCCTTCTTAAAGCTTTCTGGATTATCCCTGTCACTCTTCCTCTCAACCCTCACAATATGTGCCTACTAAATTGCTTGTGGCTCTCTGCCAGAAAAGCCATACTACTTACTTAGAAACCACAAGAGGCCCCTTCACATATACAATGGTTTAACTTTGATTAATCGAAAGAGGGATGAAGGTATGAAATTTGGCTCACAAATATAAACTGAAGTTCTTTAAATGTCAGGGACTACTGTTATGACAAGGACTTATCAAGCTTCCACAACTGTGATATCTGGTTGCAAGCTAGATACTCTGCTGAGTACATGTTGAGGGAATGCCATGTGGAGAAAGAGGACAGAAAAGCTCAAGAAGATTATTTCATACTGCAAGTATGACATAGGAAAATGGGTAAATAAAGTCCATCTTAGAACACATATGAAGAAATGGAAAAAATGTCACTTTCTGAAATGCATTGCATGTTTGTATGCTTATTTTTAATAGGAATAATATGAACTAGGTTACAGTTCACTAATGTCACTGGAATAAAGCAAGGTAAAGAAGCTGAAAGGAAATATCCAGAGGAAAAATTATGATTGGTATTACGTGACACTATTATCTGCAATAGCAGACTTGATCCACACCCCCTTGTGTCCTACACTGAAACTGAGATGAATTCAGAATTCTGGTTATCTTTGTAGGCTTAACTTTTGCAAAGGAATTTCATTATGCACTTTTGGCCTCATCTGAATGTATAAAGGCCATTACTTTCTAATTTCTTAGACAACAGTCCTCTTAATTATCTCTTGTCCTGCAGAAGCTCTTCAACTGAACCAAAACAAATATGTTCTATGTGAATGATAGAATCATGATATAAAAAAATGGAAGACTGGTTTTTGAATGGGGGACAGAATAAAACATTGTCCTTTCATCAATCTCTATAATCTACAGATCTGTGCAATTAACAGAAGCATTCAGATTTCTCCTACATTTGGTATGCGTATGTGCAATCTCCTTGTGATCTTATTTTGATATTTATCAGTCCAGCACCTATATTCTCAAACTCTCTGTTTTATTCCTTTTTTCTTCATATTTATCTACGATCCACAGTTTGGGTTTTTCTGTCAATCAAGAGTGCTTGGAATTTACCTGTTTGAGTATAATGTCCAAAACAGGTACTCAGAAAGAAATGACATTGGTTTAATAGTCTGAATAGCAGCAGATGCTTCTAGATTTTTGGCCAGCAGCATGCTGCAAATATTTCAGTTTGCATGTCTATGCTATTATCACTAAGCATGGGAGGAACTTGAACGTCTATAAAATTGGTTTAAGAATCATTATCATCTCAGGCAGGGGAACATGAAGTCACAGCAAATACCTGATTCAGTATCTGCACTGAAGAAGTAGCAACTGAAGGGTGGCCAAGTGTTCTGGTGATGATTATGTGGCCATTATTGAGATTCACGATGACAATAATACTTTACTAACTACCTTGGTGCCTTAAGAGTCAAGAGTGCTAAACTACAGCTCATCTCCACAATAACTCTGTTAGGCAGGTAAGGACATTTGGTGGACAGATGTGAAATAACTCATCCAAATACACTTGGCACTGGCAGGAGTGAATTGCAGTGCCAGGACTATATAGATGGACTACAGGCCATCTATAAGGCCTCTGGCCTAACCATAGTTGGTCACTTTCCCCTTTCCATGCAGTTATGAAAATAATTACCATCTGTGTCCAAGACCACATTTTCATGCTTCAATTTTTGTAATTAAGGTATCCTTACAAATTAGCTCAGAGCATTTTAACGATTTAACAGCAATGAATTTTCACTCAATAAAATTCAGAATGTTTTATTTGGATAACGTGTAAGCAGGTATTTTATAGACAAACATTAGGATTTGGTTAGAAAATAACGGCCACTACACAGACATCTGTAGTAGTGGTTGTGTAAGCTTGTGAGTAAAATGCAAGACTCCAGCTTCAAACTACTATGAGTGATTTACAGGTGATTCTCCTCCAAGGTATGTCTATGCAGCATAAAGCAGTGCTACAACAAGGTGATTCTGACAATAATTCTAAATAAGCCTGCCCATTTATTGGAAAAAGCTGCAGATCTACATACGTGGAGTACGTAACGTAAATCACGCATAACCAGCTGAGGAAATCCAAACACAGCACTCCATTGTGCTGTGTGGGCAAGGCACAAAACCTCCGTGTGTTAAGCACTAAGTGCATCCTGGTCATCAACATAACGAAATAAATTCTAGAACCACAAGCACATGCCACGCACTTACTCTTGCATGTATGCTTTTATGTTCGATATTCTCAGGAGATGTAACTGTATATCCTTTTCACAGATTGTTTCAGTCAGGAACAAGCTGTATGGAATAAGTATGTATGGAGGAGTACTACTAACTGGCGTATGTATATAGAAATGTATTTGATGGTCTGAAAGCATCTAACAACTATGTTGAAATTCAGCTCTTGTTTTTAATATTTTAAATTACTAAAGAGATGCAAATATTTTGATGGGTATTTATAGCTTCACATAAAAGAAGCTATAAGATGAATGTTTACAATGTTACAACTGAATGTGGAATGGCATAGCCAAAATTCTCAATGTTATATGTTATTTTATAAAGGAAAAACTAAATTAGACTGATAAAACCACATATGAAATTACATTTAAGTTTACTTCTATCATAACGCCATTCCAAAAGTGGGAAAACTCCGATTCTTTTCATATTTATACAGTTGTTTCTTGAATCTCTCGTTACTATAATACTCTTCCCTATGTGCAAGTGTTCTGACAAAAACTGTAAAAATATTGCAGGATGTATTGCAATAAGCCACTTTAACACATTGGATCAATATGTAACTTCATATAATGGCCATAGTTAATATGCATAAATTATTCTCTAAAATAACGTCCCTAATTTCAATAAAAGGACAGTCTGCTGGTCTTCGGTGGGAACTTCTGAATTTCAACACCCATCCTTTTGTATTAACAAAGGGTATGGTTTGCTGATGCACAGCTGTGGAAGGCAAGAGACCTGTTCTACTACTACATAGCAGTTAAGCTTAACTTTAATATACTAAACTACTGCTAGAAATGAGCTAACTGTGCATTAACAAGAGACTAAGGGGAGGAAAAAAAAAAAAAGGCTCTGATTTTCACACACTGCGGCTTGGATGTTCACAGTTTGAAATGCAACTTCCGTCTGGCCAAAGACTTTCTTTCTTGAATCTTTATTAACCTCAAAAAATAATATGAATTACCAAAAGAAAGAAGTTATCTGTGACACTAGAGTTCATGTTTCCAAACCAAAAACTGCTCTGAGTCAAAGCATCAGCAGGAGTCTTAGAATGCTAGACAGAAATAAACTAGGTAATAAAATGCCATTATGTTCAGCAATGCACAAATCTTCTGGACTGACAAGTCCAGACTATATTGTTAGAACAAAGGATGGTATTTCTTTAAATCTGCCTCTTAAAGGGAAAGCACTCAATTTAGTCCTGAATTTACAGAAGAGTTCCCAAGATTTTACATAGGTTGCTTTGGATTTACAGCAACAAGCAAACCAGAATGGACCCAAAAAATCATATGTTAAACTAGTAATTTTGACTTGGACAAGAGTCTCATGAAACAGTTTTCTTCCCTTAGCTTCCCAGTGAAATGCTTGTCTTGTCCATATTGGTCTTTCATCTTCCTTTTTCTGTCACTTGTCTACTGTTATGCATGTCACCTACTAAAAAGAAAAAAATGAAACAATCCTGTTTGAGCTCAAACTCTGTTTAACGCATGCTTATTGGTGAATAAATATTCCTGGCATGGAAATAAATTAAATATACTTGCTCGTTTCAACCATTTTCTCACAGCTAATTTTAGGAGTTTTCACAGCATAGTATTCTAGTACTTAAAAGCATGAATCCTTGTATTATCCATACAGCATTCCTTACAAAGAATAATAATTCTCCTCAGACATGAAGCAGCATGACAGAGATTCCAAATATCACTTCACATTCTTACTACCTGTTTTACAGTTTCATATATTTTACTTTTGAGAGTAGAACAAGAGAACAGTAAAAAAAAAAAAAAAACACCAAACAAAACCAGAATTGACAAAAAGTCCTGTTGTATGAACAAAGTTTTAAAGGAAAAGTTGAAGTAAAGATACAAAAAACAAGACCAAGATGAAAAAAATTGTCACAGATGAAAAATTAAGACATACACTAAAAAATATATAAAAAATCAGAAAAAAAGCACTGAATCAAACTGTTTCCTGCAATGCTGGAGTTTCTTGATGTAGTGTGATTACTAAATATAGTATTTTACTAATCTCAGCAGGGAGCTGGCTAACTGCATGCCCGTCAGATGTTTTTAATGGTCACCCCCTGTGGAACAAATCTAAGGAGTGCATGAAAAACACCCACATTTTAAAAAGCCCCCTTGCTAGATCATTAAGAAAAGATAAAGGCTTGTACATTCATATGTGATATATAACACAATCATTGTGTCAAGAAAAAATATGTTTGATTAGCGCGCCTCAGGTTCATTAATCGTTGTGTCTGCTTCACAGCAGTGGACAAAGTTTCCACTGTAGCTACTGCATAGAAGGGTAAAGACACTCGGTAGCTTATAGACTGACAGTTCAGCAGTAAATCTTGAGCTATCCCAACCTGCCTCTCTCTTAGAGAGTTTGAATAGCAGCTGTATCACAGTCTTAAATCTTCACTAAAAGACAGTCCTAATGTTTAGATGAAGAAATAAGCCATTACTGTACTATAAATACACAACAACAAGCAGACTAAAGGCCTTGTCACCAGTTACTGTGGGAGTATTTTATGTTCCTGACTATAACAATGCAGACACTTGACATCTATAAAGACATGTGAAGTACAAACAGGAGTGAAAAAAACTTACTTGATACAGTCCCCAAAAGAACATATAAAATATCTACTAAATGCATATAGAAGTTCATCATCTGAGCTGAAAAAGCTTGCATATCCTTCTTTTTCATAGAATCACCAGGTTGGGAGAGACTCACCAGATCATCAGGTCCAACCATTCCCATCAAATACTAAACCATTCCCCACAGCACCTCGTCCACTCATCCCTTCAACACCTCCAGGGCAGCCTGTTCCAGTGCCCAATGATCCTTTCTGTGAAAAATGTTTTCCTAATGTTCAGCCTAAACCTCCCCTGGCAGAGTTTGAGGTCATTCCCTCTCATCCTGTCCCTTGTCACTCGGGAGAAGATGCCAGCACCCTCCTCTCCACAACTTCATTTTAGGTAGTTATAGAGAGCAATGAGGTCTGCCCTCATTTTCATGCTATTGAAATATCCTTTGAATTCAGAACTTCTGTTTCAGTGATGCAGGGGATTTGGAAAACCCGGTCATAGATTATGCCTGGATGTGATGTGTGGTTCTAACTAAAAGAATATTAGCTAACATCACTGATACAGGAAAGTGCTTACTGTACAGTAAGTTGCCTAGTGTTTACCTTCCATCTGTTAAACCTTAACTCAGGTATGTATTTACAAAGATAGTGTTCCTGTGGAGCACCCATATTTTCAATGTCTGGCATTCAAGGCTGTAGAGAGATCTGCTTATCTCACACAGAAGCTGAAATGAGGAGATGGGACAAGGCTTTCTATATAAAAAAGAAAAAAATCACACTACATTAAAGAGTACCTTGTTACCCTGTTCACTTCCTCTACTCTTTAACTAAAGGTATTTTTTTGTAGGCATAGTAGAGAGTAGTTTAACTACAGTGACCTAAAACACTGAATACAATCTTCATCCCCAGAAATTATTAAGAAAAACATTTTTAAAAATTATTTAAAAAATTATACCACTGTAAAGCACAACAAAATAAGTTACATCTGACATTTTTTTCAGAAACAACTTGTATGAATCTGATCCATTGCCTCATAATTATTCAGGCAAATACTGCATTTCAGAAAGAGGAGTTGAAATTAATTTTATAATTCACAGTTAAAGGAAACATGAAAAACTGGCAACTCTAGGATCTTCTGCTTTCTTCACACAGCCGTAAAAAAAAGAGGGAGACACGGGAGTTTGTGTTCTGCAAATAAACTACACAGAGGACAAGCATAGGAGGGAGCATTTGTGGAGCAACCTGTGACTTGGGTATTATCCTGAGCAACCAACTACAGGGAGAAAGGAATTGAGTTAGCTTGGAGAGAAATAGCTCAGGTTTGAAATCAATTTCTAACAAAAGCATCATTGGAAATATGTTTTCATGTACATTCTTTTCCATTATGAAATTTGCTGAAAAGTCTGATGCTGGTACAGACACTGGTTTGGTACACTATCCCAGCCATAGGGCAGTACACAGGAAGAATCACCCACCCTTCTTTTATTAAAACAAGAAACAATCATTTCACTTCTGAAAGTTATCCCACTTTGTTGTCCACCCGATTTGAATGAGACTGACAGAGACAACAGCTAAAAAGAAACAATTTTGCTGAAAGCCTCTGGCTTCAATCACAGAGAGGGGAGTAAACTGGAACTCGTTTCTCCTCCTTCACCTTTTCTTGTTGCTTTCCTTTTTAAGGATGTTTGCTTCAGAGCTGAGTTTCATTATTATGATTAAACATGAAACTCAGTCTGCAAGGAACTCAGCATTGCACCTTCACTTTTTTGCCAGCCGAAACTTCCAGTCTTTCAGTTTTGGTTGTATTTCAAGTCAAGGTCAGTCGCTAAGTTATCAAGTCACATAAAGATTTACTTAGAAAGATTTTGGTAGGGAATGCAGCCTGATGCATTTATTGCTGGCTGCAGTAATGAGCAAGAGAGATCCTGATAGCTTTTAAACTTCCATATACATAACACCCCTAAATTCTAAAATTGGTTATGAAAATCTAACATTTTTTTCCATTGACCAATTTACACACAGGGATATGTGGGAGGATTTCAAATTGTTACTTGCAACACACCAATAAGAAAAGCTAAAATGTTACCAAGATGACATCCACACCTGGGCACCCTGCTAGCCATTAACCTTCTTTCCTTCAAGAAACTGAAACTATAAAGCAGCACTTGGCTGCTTCTGGAGGCAAGAAGAACAAGACTTCACCAGCACTTGAATACAGGGCTTTATTCCTTGTAAGAAGGAGAGAGGTAACACTGGCCAGAACAGAAGAAAGCTAATTTAGACAGATTTCTGGCCAGAAGCCAAGTACTTGGAAAACTCATGCTAGAAAATTTACTGCTTCTAGCTAGATTTGCATTTGTTTTCCTAATTCTACATACTCTTAGATAAATTCAGAAACATTCTTCCTGCAGCAAATATTACCTCTGAAAGTATGCTCTGTGAACGAACATGCCAGGTTTCCAAACTTCATACCTTTCTTTATTAAACTAATACGAGAACGATTCTTACGGTTAATTTTTTTTTTTTTGCAGAATGACTACCACTATTTTGACTTTCTTTGAGGTCAAAAATAGGATAATATGGACTAGATGGTCTATAGTCCCCAGAAACATTTCTGAAATAAATAGAAACTAATAAAACTACTACCTGTAGATCTACCCTGGGTCACTGCCATCCACTACGGTACTATCTACCTTCCCTCTGAAGTTAATTGATTAAAAAAACCAACTGTAAACCAGAATCCAATCTTTTCCGTAAAAAAAAAAAAAAAACACAAGCTCTCTCAAGAAAAAAATCTTGCTGTCAGCTTGTTCTGTTTTACCTCTCCTTTTATTTTATCTTCCAAACGTGTTTTCCTGTATTTGGCTTCCCATATATAAATTAGAGTTTGGAGACCTTGAAGCCCTTACCTACAGAACACAGCAAATTGATGTCAAGTTGATTTTTCAGTTTCTGAGAGCCAGGTAAGAGCTCTCAACAGGTAGCCTAGTGTTGTGCAAATCAGAGATGCCACTAAAATTATCAATAAACCCCTGACTGACCTGCTGCTTTTCCTGGGAGGAAGCATCTTTCCCTCTTAGTACAACAAAAATAACTGCTGCCTGGAACAAATGGAGAAGTTTTGTAGCAAATAACCTGATAAAAGGGCATAAGTTTTCTTCAGAGCACAATCACTCCAAGACCACAGGGATAAAAGGAGCTCTCCTATTTCTTGACTTCTGCCCAGTGGCACACAACTGTAAAGAGGCCAGTGAAGTGTAAAAAGCTTTACTAGTTTTGATTAGGCTGGAGCTAATTCTCTTCACAGAAGCTTGCACAGGAGTAAGTTTTGACTTTGTGGCCAAAGAGCATTGAAACCCCCCCAGTGTTTTAGTTATTGCTGAGCACTGCTTGCACAGCACCAAGGCCTTTTCTGAGTAGGCTGGGGATGAGCAAGAAGCTGGGGGGGTACACAGCTGACCCCAACCAACCAAAGGGATACGCCACACCTATGACATCCTGCTCAGTGATAAAAGCTGGGAAAAGGAGGAAGGAAGTGGGGGCATTTGGTGTTATAGCATCTGTGTTCTCAAGTAATTATTACACGTGATTGAGCCCTGCTTTCCTGCACAGGGTTGAACACCTACCTGCCAAAGGGAAGTAGTGCATTAATCCTTTATTTTGGTTTTCTTGCACACACAGATTTTGTCTTTAACTCAACCTACAAGTTTTTTCACTTATGTCCTTCTGATTCTTTCCCTGAGAAAGAATCTCCTGCAGGGGGCAGTCAGTGAGCAGCTGCGTGGTGCTTAACCTGCCCTCAACAACAGCCCATAGTAATTTGAACATCAGGTAATAGTTTCATAATTGGTAGAAGTGCAAACTTCATATTAGAAAAAAAAAACCCACTTCCAAAATACAGAAACTGAGATAATGAGGGCTTTGTCAACCATTTCTAAAGGTGTTTATATTCCTGGTGGGTAAAAGACAAACACTGGTGTTGAGGTTTTTGTACTGGCCATTGAGCATGGCATAGTACAAACTCATAGAAAGATACTATCCTCTGCAAAGGGTCAGACTTCAATACTTTCAGTAGTGACAGATAACATCATTCCACACAGTGTTTTACAGACACTAGTCTGACCAATGAGCAGATACAATGCTAGTAAACTTGATTAAGACTTAAGGCACCAGGACAGGAACAAAACACTTGATACCACAGCTTGTTCTGTAGAAACAGATATTGCTAATACGCAGCAACACAGTCACTCTTGATCTGCTTAAAGTGGTTTCATGAGTACTTATTTTTAAATATAAATGTCATCAATTACCACTGCCCTTTGAGTATTAACATTAAGGTGAATCAGCTGATCACAGTTTCCTCTCAGCCTGACTGTACACTACTATTTTAGAACACTTTCATTAATATTTGCAGTCTAGTCAGTCCTGCTGGGAAAGAAGCCTTCACTGGCTTGTGGCAAGGAGCTAGATGCACAGTTATATACATAGAATTACAGGGAAGCTTGATCTCAGATGCAGATGAAGCAGTATTTGCTTTAAATGCCTTATTTCAAAAGTATTCTCTAACAATACTCTACAAACAATTACATTTTAAAATATCCTATTTTCTCCTGACTTTTGGAGATATCTTCTTCAAAGAAGCATTTATAAAAACTATTTGCCCTCAAATCCATTTTATATTAATAATACTGAGAAGCCTGATGTTTTAATTTCAAAGGCTTTCTTTAGCTGTTGTTTGTTTTTTTCCAGTTTGAACAAGTGATGAGACTTTTGCACTCCCCAGAACCAGCTCATTTGCTGGGATTCCAACCTAGTGATTCTATGATTCCAGTCTCAAGCTGACAGTGCTTGGGACTGGAACAGGAAAGGCCACAAAACCTTCCTACAGCCAACAAATTCAAGGACAGGACACAATCATCTGGACTTACATTCTAGCTTCTAGCATTTGCTAGAATTTCCCTCACTGGTTTTATCTGAAGACTTGCTAAAACATACCTCTCGGATCATGCATCTGCAGGGAACCTTGAAAATATACTCTCTCTGACATCTAACACTAGAATTACAACTAAATTTATTAAAATATTTCAGTACACAGAACATTTCCCCTCAAAATGCAGTAAAATTTTACTTCTTTTTTTTCCTCATGAGTGACTTGAGACAATCTGAGGAAAATCACATCAGCCATTCATGACTCATAAGAGGTAGTTTGTATTTTGTTCATTTACCGCAGTTTGGTTCCATTTCACCCTTAAGTAAATGATTACTTGAACAAAATCACTTCAAAACAATTAAACTTCTAACTAAAACTTCTACAGTGTAGGCTCAGTAAATAATTACCAAGGAAAAGTGGAGGTGAATTACATAGTGGGGGGCCACTTTATGCAAAGCAGTGAGCCACAAGAAAGGCTAAAAGAAGCAAAGAGTAGTTGCTGGTTTCTATCCTGAAAGAGGAATGGAAATAAAAGCAACCACAAAAAAAAAGATCATCTGTTGTAAAACTGAGACAGGACATTTGGGGTGGGAATGCAGTCTATAGCCCATCAGAGACCCAGAGACAGGAAATGCCCACTGATTTTCTGGGAAAACACAGACGCTTCATTTTAACGTGCTGCTTCAAAGCCCTCTATTGAAGCTTTCACCTCCATCACAGCATTCTTGTTAGTCTATTTTCATTTCTTTTCATTGGCCTCCTCAGCAGGGAGAATCTGCTCAGAATGAGATCACAGAACCATAGAATTGCTTGGTTGGAAAAGACCTTTGAGATGATCGAGTCCAACCATACCTGTCCACTACTAAACCCTATCCTTGAGCACTTTGTTTACCTATCTTTAAGACCCGCAGGGATGGTGACTCAACCACCTCCTTGGGCAGCCTGTGCCAGTGCCCAATAACCCTTTCAGTGAAGAAATTTTTCTGGATGTCTAATCTGAACCTCCTCTGGTGCAACTTGAGGCAGACAGATGCGATACTGAGCATTTCACAGAATGCTTTCACCTTACTTCTACTCACTAGAACAATAAAAAGTGTCTCATAATCCACATTACTGTTCTCTTTTCATTTAATTACTACTTAAATCTGGAGCCAATGAGGAATGCTTGGGGTTTTTTCCTGCTTGTTTTAGTCCCTAACCTTGCAATCTATATAAATGAATTCTTGCATTTTTCTAAGCTAATTCACAGATCTGTTTGCCAAGAGGTCAAAAGACTGGTAAACGTAAATGTAGCCTTATTATTCTTTATCATGATTTTTATTTTTTGTGAATGTGAGAAATTCATGGAAAAAATTTAAGATACCCAAATCCACAACTGGTGTGTCAATCCCTTGCCTTCAGACTTTATATAATAATTTGTACATGTAAAAGATCTGGCCTTAAGTTTTCCATTCCTAAGTCACACCGAAGAGCATAAAAAAGAAACATCCTAGTGTGCTGGCAAAGATGGATGAAACTTCCATTGAAAAAAATCCTTCTTGTGAGAAGGGAAAAAATAGATTGAAAAGGGATAAGCTGTTGCTTTTACTGAGCTAACGAACAGCTTCAGAGGTAAGAAAGGAGGGAAATACCTAACATCAAGACTCCCAGGGAAGTCAACACATTAAGTATGAATATTTGGCTGGGTCATGTAATGAACAAGAACTAATGAAAGGTCCAGTGAATTTTAATTTAACTAAGCAACATTTCTTAACTGTGACCTGCTTTAGAGAAGAACTTTTGAACTGAAATTGTTATTTCAGCCATCATCAATGAGTTGGCATACTTGGACACAAACTGTTAATGAAGGAAGACAAAGTCAATCACACCAAATTTCAAGATATGAAAGTTATGATGTTGACAACAATTTATAACACAATTATTTCCCTCAGTTTTAACTGTGAATCCTTCGTTCATTCCCTTTGTACAAAAAATCCCCACTGAACTCAAATCAGATTTTCATGATTTTGTCTAGATTTGCTTGAGAAAGAAGTCCAGGCCCAAACTCTTCATTATTACAAAAACAGGAACTCTAAATATCATGAACACCCTGCCAACCAGTTCTGACAGTGCATTTACTATCGGTCAAGGAGAAGGAAATCTCAGGTGAAAGCAGGGGTGAGACATACATTTTCACAAATGCAGGTGGGATGGACGTGAAGGTCCTTCACCTAGGAAACCACACACCAGTTCTGTGGTGCTGCACTAAGTCAGCAGTCACAGCTAAATCTGGGAAAGACCAGGAATGGTCACAACACAGCCTAAGCTATGACTCGCAGCTGTTCCACACACTACACACAGAGCCTGAAGAAGCCAGATTCACCAGTTTTTACTCTTCCTGTCAAGTGACTATATCAGCAAAAGCAGTGAGCAGATACTGAGGAAAGCACCATTATCAATCATGCCAGAACGACAACCCACAACACAATCCAAGGCAGAAGCCTTACAGGTATGACTGACTCCAGGCAACCAGTTCACAGTGTGAGGCAACAGCCCAAATTTGCTAAAAACTCCACAGGGTTTCCAGGCTTATGAGTGAATCAAAAGTCAGGTTTTCATAAAATCCCAAGAAGTATCTACTGTTTTGGACGATTTTACACCTCTAAAAAACATGCAATCAGCATCTATAGAACCTGTGACAATTTTGAAAATGCTATTTAGATGCTCTTTGAAGTCAGACCTGCTCTAAGGCATTTGTGATTACAAACAGATCAGACACAAGCTATAGCTCTTTCCTTGAAATTCACTTAGGGTTCCATTTCCCTCACATTTTCCACGTGTACATATCTGTTATGGTTTAGTAGTAACATCCAAGCACTCCTAGACTGATTTACAAATCCAACCTCCAACAAGGCAAACCAAGTGTTTGTTTTGCTTAAAGCCACTGTAGGGAAAGATTTGAGCTCGATGTCAGCCCTCATACAAAACGTGGAAGTTTAGTTTAGGCCCGCTCCTGCCAGCAATTCAAAACCACAAACTGGGATGCATGTGCTGCAAGGAAACCTGACTCTAGTATGTGCAGGATGGCTTCTCCTGTATGTGCAGTCACTCAGAAATGTACCACTACAGTACTGGTTGGGGAAATGAGAAGAAATGCCCAACAATACAACATTTAAATCCATCAATGTATAAAACTGAACAGTTAATCACCAAACAAATGTGGAGGGGAAAATAAAAAGAGGATAAATTGCATAACCATTGCAACCAAAGAAATACATTATGTAGAAACTATGTCCTGTGTGAGGTTTTATTATGTAGCCATCACGGAAAAAAAAATTAAGATCTCCAAGTCCTACCAATGCAGAAAGCCAAACACAGCTGCAGCTGTACATCGGGACCGACTGTGGCCACTCAATCCTGGCATTTTAAGTTTCATTATCTTTGCTTCATGGAAACTCCCAGGGGAATTTCTTAAAGGACTATCTGCAATTTGTGTTTTACCCCAGTAAAAACTGAAGGCTCAAATTATTCATGTATAAATTGCTTCTCTGAATGCTTCAATTTAGACAAAATCTCTGAATAATTCACTGCACTTAAATGGTCAGCAAAAATAACTGTAACTTTCCTAATCGAGTTACAAAACAATGGCCAAAATACCACAGCCATTTAACAATTTTATGAAAGCAGAATTATCCTTTAAATAATCTCTGGGCAAAGTCTTCAAAACAATTAACTGGCAAACTGTATTCAAAAATATGAAGCAAGCGCTAAAAATGCTTTATTCAGAGTTTTTAAGGGCTTGCTTGAAGCATTTGTGTTTAATTATCACTGGTAATTTGAAGCCCAACTTTCAACAGTATCCAAGCTAAACACCTGCTCTCAGTGACACTGAGCTGCTGATTATCAATTACAAATACCTTTAGAATAATAACATAAAAATTTAATTTTTTAGTACTTCTCCATACATTTGTCCCAGTATCTCTTAGTAATAAGGGTTTACAATATAACGTCTGAGATCATATACAAACAGATTAGAAGAATTTAAATAAATAACCACATTTTAATGACTCCTGCAGCTAAAGAAGTTTAAAAAACCATTCAAATAAGCAAATAACATTTTTTAACATTTACAAATGAAACATCATATGAGTATTTATTTATTTTTTTAAAATTCAAAAATACATTGTAACAGAACAGAATGTATACGTTCTTCAATGAAAGACAAAACTATGTTTATCATTTGGACCAGAATACAAATACATGCTAACAGTTTAAAAATCATTTGGGTCATCCAGGAAACATGAGACAAGCTAGGTGTTTGCAAATGCAGTAGTTTTCTGTTTATTAAATATGCCTGAGAAAGTTAACCTGTAAATAAATCTGTTTTTAAACTCTTAAACACAATGAGCTTTCTAGGCTGAAATGGTGAAGAGACCTGTGATATACACCTGACAGGCCACTAAGCCATTTCCCACACAGATTCTGTTCACTACTCCACCTCAGCTCAGCCACCCAGTAGCGGCAGTTTTACATCAATACCAGACTTATTCAAACGAGGTGTTAAAAAGCATGCTAAGATGATGTAAAACCATCAGTTACATACACAGTGGATAGGTGTTAATAATCAAGAATTTCTACCAAAATTCTTGGTTTGTATCAGGGCCAAGTAAAAAGTAGTAGTCTATTTTATGGATGAAATGGATTAAAATTTTTGGCTCAGGGTAAGACCCTTTAAAAACAATTTCTACAAAAGCATCTAGAGTAAAAGCATGGGGAAAAAAAGCAGGAAAAACACAACCAATCATTTTACAGTAACTACATACTGTAGGCAAGTAGGAGTAAAAACAGTAACGTAAATTGTGTATCAGTTCTATGAAAATAAAGCGTTACTTGTAGACACAAGCAATCTGACAAGATGTGAAAGCAAGCAGTGAAAACTTCACAGATTGAATATCTTTTAATCCGAATTCATCTGTTTCTACTACAGGCAGGTAACATGGAACTCAGAAAAAATGAATTCCTATTAGCAGCTTAATTCTATTGTGGTGAGGCTTAGACTTCTACCATTTCATGCACCAAGAAACATTCAAACTAATGACAAGAATGACATTTTAAAAATTAAAACTAAAAGGAAGCTGAATGTACATTTTAGACAGAAACAGCTTTAGGTCAATTCCACAACTGGTGATACCTGATGTTTGCAAATGTAATTTTAACTATGCTACTTATGCCAACAGAACATCTGACACTACTTCTTGAATTCTAGCAGCCTCTTTTAAATCACTTCCAACAATTGCATACTTTGTAAATTGCATGGGCTTTAATGAAAAAAAATCATGATCAGGCTTGCAAAAATTCTAACAGAAACCTCCCATGTCCAGAATTTGTTTACATGATCAAATAACATATATTAGAACACATGAAATCAACTTTTCAAATTAAACAAATTCACAGCTCTGAAAAGAAAACAACAAAACCCCAAAAAACTGACAACAGGAAAAAGAATATTTCTACATAGCTAGTCCTGTCCTTCAGTGGTGTAATGCGTTAAAATGAGCAACTATCAATATATGCATATAAAGGTGATCAGGAAGAGGCTTCCTTTTCCTAATTTCCACACTGTAGCAATGACTGGATGTACTACAGAGCCTGTGACTGTCCTATGAAATGTAGAGTATTTGTGACTGCTGGATACAGGTCATCAGTGCTGAAGGACTAATTCACTGACCCAGCATGGTACCTCTCAGATTCTCTAGTATTGACTGGAATGTCAAAAACATTCTACATTGCTCCAACACCAGATCTGGTCCTAGGATGCACCTTCTGATCAAAACGTTGTTCTACAGGTTACAATGAAGAGGTGCAGGGTGGGAAGCACAGTAATGGCTTTAACGACCAGAAGACAAACGCAAAGTTAAGGTGATGCGCCAGTACCTTTTGGATCAGAGTTGAAGAGAGAAATCAATGCCAAAGCCATATATAAAGCATCTAATGCCAAGAGGTGAAGACTATCTAAGAAGTGCAAGTAAAAACCACAATTTAAGCCTGTAATTACTTAAGGAGAATAAACAAAGCAAAGATCGCTTGCAGTAACGTGAATGGAAGGAAGGAACAAAAAAAGAGAAGGAGACGTGTATTGGTGCAGGGTTATTTCTTCTGGACCCAGACACTGCCTTGGACACCAGCTAATTTTACAAGATAAGTTACATGCATGCCCACATTCAAGAAGGCAAGGGTGAAACCTTGATGGCAATGCTATGATTCTGGCTGAAGAGCTTCATTTTCCCCCTCCCATACCTGAAAGCCTTGAATCCTTGCCAAATATTCCAGCTGTTTTGAAGGCTGCACTGCAGAACAAGGGGAAGCAGGAGATATTCCTTTTAGACCTATGGCTTCGGCAGTCGGGGATGTTCCATTCATGAGAAGTTCCCTGGCAATCGTAGCTGTGCTATTTGATGTAGGAGATATGCTGAAGAAAGAGCTAGAAGCCTGGCTCATTTCTTTGGATGACAAATAGCTTACAGTGGTACCAGGGGCTGATTTGTTGCGGCTTGCTTCCATCTCTTGATAAACATCAGGAGAGAGATGGAGTATTCCCTTTGGTGCTGAAAATAAAAACAAAGAACACTCCCATTAATCCCGAATAGGTTTGATGTTTACACAATTTTTATTAACTTATTTTGCAGTGAAAATAAATTAAGCACCTAGAAGCAGTATCTTTTTTCCATGGTAATTGTAAATGAAACTGCATAATTTAGAAACAAAGCAGATGTAAAATGGCCCTCTTCTTCCTTTACCCTTGGTCTTTTTAAGAGGGTACAAACCTAGATTTTAAAACTGTGGCTAGCACAGAAAACACAACATGAACAATCTGAAAACCACAAGGAACAGCTGCTGCTTCAAAACAGTAGCATGATGATTACTTGACTACAATTTTCTGCCTCCTATCTGATACAATAATTTAGGCTGTTATTTCACAAATAATTTAAACTAGCCTATGTCAGCACTGTCACCACCAGAAGTACTTCTTTTCTCTCCCACCTACAGCTGTTGTTTGTACTCTCCAGCTGCTCTATTGCTTGTGCCAGCACTAGCACCTGTAGGACCACACAGTGATGCTCATGAGAACAAGCTGTTGGAGGCAAAAGAAGGGCAGAAAAGCTTCTTGTGATAGCAGGACTGTGTCAAGTGCTGGCTTCAAGTGTTTGCTGAATTACAAGGCATCCTGTGCTTAAATAACCTTAAATTGCCTTGCAGCCACATCGTTACTCACTCTTACATGACTGCTCTTCAGTGAAGAGTAATACATTTATTTATTTATTTATTCAGCTGCACGTATGCCATCCTACAGTTTTTAAACAGCTACTGGCCTTGGACAAAATTTATACTGAATGAAGAAAGCATCTGTGTCATCAATATCAATAGGAGTTAAGGTAAACTTTCAAAAGATAATTTATGTGAATTATATTTGAATATTTCCAGTGATATGATAGTTAAGGTGGAATTGGTCTACATTTCAGCATTTTTAGCATAGTTTTAGAAAACATTTCAACCCTAAACCTGCTTGAAAACAGGAGACATACTTGATTTGTTTTGCTGATATTCCTGTACATGGAAATGTGCAGAATTAGGCTGAAGTATAATGAAGCATCTGTTGGCAACATGAGCACGCAGTTGGCTGATATAGCATGAAAACCTCTTTCTTATTATTAATTAATTGAAAAATGAGCTCAAATTGTGTAATTTTATATTAAGAGCATACTTCAACCTTCTAGCATATAACTGAAAATAGCATGGGTGAACCTGAGCCATATGGCATTTCATTCTAGGGATGATAAACCTGTTTGGTAACTAATTCAGTAATCCCAAGAGAAATCAAGGGTTCAATGCTTAATTCATCTGCAGTACATACTAAATTCATCTCAGAATGTAGCATAAATCCAGAGAACAAAAATAATTTCAAGTCTCCTAGGAAGGATTCCTCTAATTCTAGTAGTGCAAGGAGTATTTTTAAATAAAATGTCTACCTCAAGAAGACTCAAAGAATATTACCAGTAATTAATATTCACATTTTCAACTACATGGTGAAAACTGAACTTCCTCACTGCTGACTCAGCAAACTGCCTACAGGTGAATCTTTTAATCGATACACTCAAACCTTTGGCTCTTAAATTAATATTGCTTTCAGAGAGTTAAGAGCATGAGCTTACACCGTTCACAAAGACCTACCTGTTACTCACCTAACTGCGCTCCCCACTACCTTTGTGGAATAAGGAGCCTGTTTAAACTCTAATGCCAGAGGTGTTTTTACTCACTCTTAACAACTGGTTCAAAGCCAGTATATCCTGTACTGAACTCCAGAGCTCAGCACAAAGTCAAGACAATGCTGCTGGAAAATACAGAAGACAGGGTCCCTAAAATTTCTTTTTCTCTGTGTAGGGCAATTTAGAATATAACCTTAGAGATAACATCTGTGTAAATAGGCAGAATAATTTTATAGTGCACAATCACTACATGATACAAGAGATTCTATGCCATATTCCTGAGGATATAACCTCCAAGGCTGATCACTGCTCATATTTTTAAATAGTCTTATACAAGAGATAACATGAATGAAAATGAAAATAGATAATACAGATATTGATAGTTGACATCAGTTTACAAAACCAAACAGGAACAATAATATTGAGTGGCAGGTGTTCACCACCTCCTCAGACCTGCCCACAGTAAATCTAATTTTCCACAAATATTTGAGAAGTAGAAATGAAAATTCAACAAAAGGTAAAACAATGCACTTATTTGGAAATATGCTGATATTAGAAATCAATTTTAGAAAAACACAGTACAACATTAACTTAAGAAAAGTTTAAAGAAGTTTAGAAGTCCAGTGCTACAGATGTCTTTTCCATTGATGTAATATTACTTAAAACAAACATTTTACATGCTTTCTCAGCCATTTGACTGTTTTTACATGATCCACCCAAATATCTAACTGCTGTCTTGAACAATGGTTTGGAACATTTCCAGATTACTGAGCTTTCTAAATGTTAAAATAACTAATATGCAGCATATGATGAATAAAAAGCTATTGAGCAGAGCTTAGCAAATGCTCCTAAAGTACTGACTTTACTCTAATGGTGATGTTAAATTAATAATAGTAATTTTACATTTATGCAACACCTTTCTGCTAAAGACTTCAAAGTGCTTTATAAGCAATAATTAATTTAAATGATACATTGGCTCTGAGTGGCAGGTTATATTACTATCATTGATTATCTCTGGAAATAAAGTAATGTAATGTTCCAGGCATTATATTAACATGGTTGCAAGATATTAACTTCTTATATTCTGGGCCTATGTTTCATGAAGTTTCTTCCAAACTTGTTTTAAAAAGTCAATAAAAACTTGGTCTCTTGAAAACCACTATCAACCATATATTAATTGTGATTCTTTATCTATTTTTAATATATTATTGAGGATAATTTTTAGTATCATTCTTCTGCTTACTTCATCTCTGTTGAATTATAGAAGAGTGCATACATAACACTTCAGAACAGTAGTGAAGATGTTAACACAAGGCAAAGTATGACATCAACAGAAGAGTAAGTATAAGAACAAAAGAACTCTTCAGAAATTATCTTAGTTTTCAAACAAGGACTTTAATCACTAACATTTGAAAAACATGTCTTACTCATCCTTGGCCATAATTGTTACCAGTCCCTCACACTCTTCTAAAGTCTGAATACACCAAAGACCTCTCTTACCTAAGAATAGATTTCTTGATCTTCTGTTGTCTACTTCTGCTATCAAACATTAGACAACTGCACAACAGGTTAGACTCCAAGGCAAATGTACAATTAAGACTCAAAATGGCACAAATATCCTGCACAAGCAGCAGTAGTAGTGGTGTTATTTTTATTAATAACCTACAGGATCATTTTTGCTAGGAAGACAGGAGAACCTTTCTACAAAAGGGTCCTCCACTGTCTAGACCTTCACTCATTCTGCAATTCACAGAAAACAATACAAACCATTTGAGGGACTTTCTGCACGGAGAATGGGGTGAGGAACGATAACCACTGACAATATCACCAAATAAGCCAAAATGTAGTGAAACCCTGCAAAAATGGGATTTGATGGTGGAGGGACAGTGATAAGATACCCCACAGATACCCCACTTAACTTAGTGGGCAACTAAGTTAAGAAAAGTTCAGAGTGATGATAGTGTTGCCTGCACACCCCTAATGTCACTTAATGTCTACAGTGGTACCACCGGTGTGCCATTTTCAATTTTCTATTTCTGTCAGGAAGATCAGAAAACATGAAAAGCTGAAGTTTCAACTTTATCATTCAAATTTATCATCCAAAACAAATTTATCATCCAAAAGGTGACCTACAGAATCAGGTTTGTATTGTCAATATGTATATACACCTATCCTCTACAGGGACTCTGCCTTCACACAATGACCTCTCCTGGTCTGAGGTCACCCATGGATTTTTCATGTTTCAAGAACACTCAGTATACCACAACCTCATTCTTTTTCAGAGCGCTATAAATTTCTCACTAGGCTCTCATCTGTCCTACATGAAAATTATACTTGTTGATGTGTCAGAAGCAGTGTCAGGTGGTGTATGACTTCCCCTGACAACCCTGAAGCTCGTGCACTACAGCCAGTGATATGGGATATCAGCATGGAGAACTTTCAGGTCTGGTGTAATTACATAAAGTAAACCATGATATAACTCTGTACCTGACATGCTTTCAAATTAAGTTTAACACCCTGATATTTCAAATAACCCATTAGTAGCTGAAGAAAAAATTGTTCATAATGAAGTAATCGGAATTTTCAGAAATTAATACCCAAAAGATAACAATCAAAAAGCTTTCTTTCCAATTATGTTACTTGTAGTCACATTGAATAAAGCCTTCTTATATCGTGCTTTTTAAAATACATGGCAAAATCTTGTGGTAGAGTAAGGCATTAAATAGGAAAAGCTAGTCACTGATCTAATCCTGACTTCATTATTATAAGTTAAAATGGACAAAACCTTAAAAGGCATGGAGGACTTTCACATATAATAACTCACCCACAGACCTGGCAGGTTCTCAACATGCCTTAAAACAGGCCCATTACAAATCCACCAAGAGCAAAAAAGAGAATTTACAAAACCAAGTAACTATTTCAATAACAAGACTGAAAAATGTAAATATTATCATAAAAAGAAATTATCATTTTATACTCCACTCATTGTGAACATCTATTTATATACTAGAAGATTTTCAAATTTTGTTTTATTACCACAGTAGGAACTCAGAAAATGTCAAACAATTGAGTAGGCAAATAGTACAGCTATTATGTTCTCAGTAAATAGTCTAAACACAATCTTGGCTTGAAATACGAGGACACAATCATTACCTACTTAACAAAGCTATCTGTGGTATTTCTAAGTCACTAGCTACTGCAATATTCAGACATGAAAAAAGTTTTCTCATTACTCAAAGTCCTTCAATCAAAAGATCTCATCTACATGACTTCAAACTGATGTTATATAAAGTCATTCATTAAAATACCAGTTTATCTCACCTTAAAATAACAATGACTATGATATAAATACTATTTAGTCGTTCTCAAAGTCAAGTCTTGATATCCTTAATTTCACTGGAAGATTTACTGTACAGTCAAAAAGGAAACTGCAGTATCACAGGAGACTTAAATTGTACAAATTTCTCTAACATTCCGTGTTTAACTTATGTGAGGGAAGTCCTTTGAAATCTCCCACAGCTTTGCTCCTGCTTGGGAACATAAGATTTTAGTAAAAAATAAGACTTAGTGTTTGTAGTGAGGAATTCTACAGGATAGTCTATGAAATACTCTAATAAGACAGACAAAAACACCTATGCCATTATTTTGACATGATAATTTCTGCATCACAATATATTAGTGTAGCAGATAATCTAAGATTAAGATGAAGCAGGTTTGGAAAAGAACCAATCTAAATGCAGAAGAAAGGACAGTGTCCTTATCAGTCAAGCAAATTTGGAGCAGCAGCAAATCAAGCCAGTGAGCTGGCAAATCAAGGTGCTTGTAAAAGGTGCAATAAAGTGATTTTTGAGGGAATAAAGCAATTAGGAAAGTGCCTATGTGCCACCAGAGGTGACCTGTGCAGGCAAGACTATTCATTAACAGATTAAGAGAGGAATGAGAACTGTGATGATGAAAACAAAGGCATGACCCACACTTAGAAGAGATGAAAGAATGAGCAAGTCTACCAGACAAGGATAGAGAGGTTGCTGAAGCTAAGAAGGTCAAGGGGGACATCAATAAGCATAGCATAGGTATGACTGAAGATGAATTGAGAGGAGGAGAAAGTGGTGGGGGGGTAGAAGTCACAGGGATAAGATGTTTGATATAAAGGGAAAAGGGTGGAGAGAATGGAGACTTAAGCTTTGGTTCTGACAGTAATAAGGTCTCAGTTCAAGTGATTCAATTCTTCAAGGACACTATTATTCTACCCCAAAGGTGAGGTACATGGTGTGTTCCAGGTTGAGGGAAAGGAATAGGAAAAGGACAAAAGACTTCAGGAAAGTGAAAGTATTTAAAGAAACAGTATTGAGGTTAATTTTGTGACAGTAGTCCATATGCTTGGCTGAAGACAGAAATCCAGATGCAGATAATCTGAAGAATTACATTATTAAATCTGAATTTGAGAGTTATCGTCAGAAAAGAGCTCTGCATGGCTATGTTACATGCAGCTTTTTCCAAAGGCATAGACTAGCAGTGTTCAGCAAATGTAATTCATATAGAAGTTTCAAGGGACTAGGAAAAACAAAAGCAGAATTTCTCTGAAATTACATCTACCCACAAAAGCTGCCTACCGTCATGGTGGCTCTTCCCTTCTTATACATCTTCTATGTCAAGAACTTAACTGCTAAACTGTCTCCTAGAAAGCTGACTTGGGTTTCTTCTCAGCCTGAGTGCATCCAAACCACAAGCCTCACAGAGCAAGTGTATGTTTCTTACATATGCACAACCCGTACTACTCAAGAATCAGAAAGCAGTATGCTTGCAACACTTCTATTTTAATCTGTACCTAAAACATGCAGATCACAGTATCTGTAAACCAGCCAGGGAACACTGGAATACACATCTGCATCTTCACTCACAAGTGCTTTAATCAACAGACTACAAAGTAATGACCCCTATAGATCCATTTTCTGTGGATTTCTTGCATTTTGATATTATCTGATTTTTTATTTTGTCTGCAAACCATAATGATATCAGATAGACAACTCTAAAAGGCAGCTGCCATTATCTGGATTACTCTGCACCCCATGAGTGCACTCATCCTGGTGAAGAAGGACACTGAATCTAAATCTCTCAACTTTCTGTAAGCATGTAAAAAAAACACTGGGTACTTTAAAACACACATTATACTCTAAACTCAGCAAAGACTCACATCTCAGAATGGAAAACTTGCAGTACTTTAAGCACCTAACCGAGCATCTCTGAAGGGGAAATGTGGGGAAAGTAGGACGAACCACAGTTGTGGTCTCAAACACCTGAGTTCTGCCTAAATCCCACTTAAATACAAAAACACTAATTTGGATCTTGCCACTAGTTTTCAAAACAGCAAGGAAAATAACCACACTCCCTTCCCTGTTTTGTTAATATTACCCCAATATTACAAATTTGAGAAGTTTTATCAACTAATTCAAAAAAGACATCGTTTTTATTTCATTGCTAGATGAAACTGAAAAATAGCACATGAATTATTAATAATGCCAAACACAGAGCACATTTTCTAGCTTAAATAACTCAGGTAAGAAAGAAAATAGGACAAATCTCTGCTTCTAAATTTAATTTTCCTGTGTCTTCAGTTAGAAAGAAAATTACCTCTCTTTATCCCAGCCCCATGTTAGAAGATGGTATGAAATATTTTTTTTCTTTTTTTTAATTAGTACATCAGCTCAGCAGCTAAAAAGGCAAGGCGCTATTTAAACATAAACAACTGCTGTAAGAGACTTTAGCCAAGGTCATGAGACATACAGAGTGTAGGTAATGGTCTCAGCTGATGGCACTGTTCACAAAACCACACAGTGATGATACAATGTTCACCTGACAGTATGTTTGGTAAAATATCCCACAAAACAAAACAGGAGAACCACAAACCAAACAGATGGAAAACTACAGTTATGTAGACTGTGCTTTAGCAAATAAGTGCTGTTGTCAACCCCTCTTATTGTGCTTTCTATTCAGAATGACAAATAATTCAACAAATGTTTAGTGATGTATCAAACTGCCAGAAAGGATGTATTATAACTGATGAAGTTTAGTAAGTTTGGAAGCAATTCAAAAGTGAAGTCCAATGAAACAGCAGTACTTGGTGAGCAAAAATCCATACAATCCACTGCACATCACCTTTGAAATACACTAGAAAGAATTAAATATTTCAGTAAAATATAACAAATTCAAGCAAAAATGTCTGAAATACAAAACAAAAACTATATTCCCAGACTGCAGACTTCAGGTACCATTCATGGAAATACAAGTGCATTATAATCACCTATTGGAAGTCTTCACCAAAAGTTCCAGTTGAAAAATAAACATGTAGAGGACCATAAAATACCACCGAGGGCCAGAACTACAAAGCTCACATAAATTTTGCTTCCTTCAAAATGAAGATTTGTATTTAAAAAAAAATCATAAAAACATGAGTTTTTTCTCCCCAAAAATGGTGAAGAAACATCTATGCAAGAATTTGAATGTAACCATATAGTTAGGACTTACAGCAACACAATATATTTTTGTATAATTTATGTCTTACATTCTTAATCTCTTATTACTTAATTAGATATTTTAAAATACTAAAATTGATACTATTTATGGAAAAATGCTCAAATTTCCTCATCATAGATACAAGAAACTCTCTTGAATATCTATTTGCTTTTCCTCATTGCTTTTATTTTACTGAGAACAATTGCATGAGATCAAGTATCTTTGTTCCTTAGATCATCTGCTCCTGCTGCTCATTTACCATCTGCAACCATAATCATCTGTTGGTGACAATCTAATCATCTTCACAGTAACTAATTGTGATGTCACAAACAAATGATTATGATTTCAGGTGGTGAACAAACAGCAGGAGCAGATGTGCTCTGAAGAACAAAGACTGTAAAGTCATGCACGAATCCCTAGTAATAAAATGTTAGGCAAGAAAAACAAAGAGTCTGTCCTTTATGGAGAGGTAGGACTGCTCTGAATGCAATTTTTTTTTTAGTAGTAGTTTTTCAATAATTACTTTTGACTCTCGAAATTGCTGGAAATAGGTAAAGGAAAACCACATAATAGAAAATTAAGGGTGGGGAAAGTATGAAAACAGAGTAATTTCTTCTTTTTTAGAATTAAAATACGTTAAAATGCTGTTATTTGTTTGCTTTTATATATTTTGTTCTTCATAGCTCTTCAAATAGCTTCTCCTAGAACAAATACTGTATGATGTTTGTGATTACCCCATCTAGGAATACAGACATAAAATATATTCCAAAGAAAATGCATTTTGCATTAGGATTGTGTATTTATTTCATATTTTGTTTTTGTTGATAACAGCTTAACTCAAACCCAGAGACATAAACGAGCATTCTGTTGACAGTAAACATTTCCTGTATGGGCTGCAAATGCTTGTGGTCTGCCCACAGTGCCTCAATATCTCTTCCAGAAGCATCAGGGAAAAACTCACTCAATGTTCTTGCTAATTCATGTGTGAAAAATGTCTAAGATATCCCAAGCTATGAAACAAACAGTTTGTTTCATCTTCATTGTGAAATGAAGAGCAAAGGTAAAAAAGTAAACCTCTGGGAAAACGCTTTCCAGGGAATAGAGGAACAGAAGGGATAGCTGCAGGGATGGCTGCAAAAGTAACACAATAGAGCAAACTTGAGAAGTTAACAGGAAATACTAAAAACGCATGGAGTGAGTATGTAGGAGGATATGGACTGTGGGGTATTTCTCAGCAAAAACAAACTACATAATAATGGCACAACAAAATCTGTTCTTGCTGTACTAAAGCATGTAACTATTATAAATGTGGGCTTTGTGGTATTAAAGTATACCACTTCATTTTACTATTCCAGTTTTTTTTCACAGTTTCAGATGGAAACACGGTGCATTATGCACACAGAGTATCTGCCTACAAAAGGAAATGGATGGAGAATATGTTGTCCTAATAGGACACATTTGTTTTCCTGGAATAAAATTACTGAAGATCTGAATAAGAGCTGCCAAATGGCAAATGTAGCTATCACAGAGCCTCAGATTTTCAAGACCACTGAAAGTTATGTTCTAGGGTAACAAAAATACAAACTATACATTTCTCTTATAAGCAAGGGCATAGAAGGGAGGAAAATGCTCCATTTGCTAACTCTTTAAAACTTCCTACAATAACGATGACACTGCAAGAGCAGATTCACCTAACAAGAACTGTTGTTCTTAAATATGAACCAGCACATTCATACCTGAAAGAACGTGACATTTTTGATCTCAAATAGTGGAACTTGTCTGGAACTGCTTTAAAAAACACTGCACTTCACAGGTGTATGAGAGATCATGCATGAGAGATCATGAGAGATCATGATTTTTCTTTATTCAAAAGCAGAAGACAGTACACATTTCCTCAATTCTCATTGACTACAAAGTTGGACTCTGGGGCTCATGAGAAGATGAGGTGCACACAGGGAAAACTCTTAATAATAGTTCTTCAGGATTTTTTTTATGCATTCCCTGTGTGGGAAACTAACACATAATATTCTACCAGAAGCAGAGCAGGCAAGGAGCTCGTCAGTAAACGTGTACTGGCAGGTCTTCCCCCTCTGACTACAAGCACAGCTTTTTAACTATTTATCCTGCCTATGGAAAACTAGTGAGAAATATTAAGTGATACTATGTAGATCATCTCCAAATGCAGCAATTCCCTGACCTCAGTCACCTGAAAAACAGGCCTCTTTATAAAGCCATTCAGTAAGAAGGTATCAATTGAACTTACTGGTTACCTAAATAACATACAAAAGTGTTCTGTACATTTTTTATTTGGGAATCTGTGGTTCCTTCCTATACATTAAAAATAAATGATGTGATATTTATACATTGAAAGATCCACAGCATAGAAACTATAACAGTGGTTTTCTGTATTATAACAAGAGTGCCAATTAATACAGCAGATTCATAGTTCTATCAGAAAGGCCATTGTAGTTTAGAAATATCATGAGAAATTTCAATGAGAAACTAAAAAAGATGACATATTAGCAATTCATTCAGCTGGGGTGATACATTAACACATTTAGAGAAGAAAAACGCATTTCTCTATCTTCCATGAATCCTGAATAAGACTGTAAGGTAAAGAAAGACTCTTCTGCCATCCTCCATACAACAGTAACATATTCATTGCCTTATGCTTTTATATGGAAGTCAAAGTTAAGCTGTAAAATTTAAAGGAAATATCCTGTAAGAGAAAAGCCATTTATGAGTGGAAGAGTTAAATATAAAAGCATATATGCCTGCTGACAGCACTTTGGGTTCATGCCCTTCCTATTTTGCAAAAGGATAGCACATACCTCAGAAATAAAAAAATGATACCTTTTAATTAGCTGGTTATTATTAATGTTCCTTCTAGAATGGAACCCTCAAAAAAAGTTAAGGACATTAATCTCTGAACAGCACAGTCAGAAATAAATGCTCTATGTCAATGGACATGATAGCTACATTTCCTTCAATTTCCAATTTACTTGAAGATCAGAAAAACAGAAACTATGGCATCTAGAAACATGCGTCATGCACTGAAAAAGCATCCCAGAACAAAAACCTGCTTCTGTAGCATGGTCTGAGGTGGCTGCAAAATGGTCTGTGAGCAGGTCAATCTGAAAAATAAGTTCCTTGGTCTGCATGAGTTGAAAATATAATTTCTGTTGATCTTGTCTCCTGTTGAGTTAATTTGCGTTTGTGTTCTCCTTCTATATTTGGATTTACATGCATGACTGCTAAAATTTTCTTGCCAGATGAACTCTGAGAAAGGGATTGCTTTTCTTGTTAGCGTAGTAGATGATTGTGATTGCTACAAGACACTGCAAGGATAGGAGGGAAAAACTTAAGGTCTTATTCTGCTGTCCAACACTCCATTATGTTAACATTTGAAGATATTCCACAGGACGTGTCCTTCAACATTTTGACAATGCAAACACAAATCATCTAGAAGTATTGATGGGTATCAATGATAGGGCTGGAAGGAAGCAACTTAGAAGAGTACTTATATCCTGTAGAAACTTTGCTTTCACAGAAACAGAATAGCATAAGCCATTATAGTAATATCTATTTTAAACCTTCCCTGGCACAATTTAAGGCCATTTTGCCTTGCCCCATCACTTGTGACTTGGGAGAAAAGACCAATGCTCACATTGCTACAGCCGCCTTTCAGGTAGTCATAAAGAACAATAAGGTGTTCTCTCGGCCTCCTTTTCTCCAGACTGAACTACACCAGTTACTTCAGCTGTTCCTGTCCACCAGACCCTTAACCAGCTTCATAGCCCGTCTTTGCACACAGTCCAGCAGCTAAATGTCTTTCTTGTAATGAAGGGTTCATATGTACTGGAATGTTACTGAATCCCCTTAAGACCTGCTTTTAAGACCATGTCCTTCATATGTATATGGGCAAAATCCAGAAGGTAGCTCATACATGTTTTGTCTCTCGTATAATCCTTATTGTTGAGAGATAACATTTGAGACTCTTAAGAAGTTCAAAACTCAGTATAGTTGTAGAGAAGAATCCAAGGCTCATGAAAAAGGGAAGAAATCTATTTTCTTTACCAGTCTGAACAGCAAAAGCTAGTTGTAAAGTCACAAAGGTTTGTCCTATTCATTACATACTGCAGTGTAACTGAAGTAATTCTTCACCAACAAGGTTTCTCATGCCTTTCTGGCTACAGACGTGGTCCAAGGAAGACAGGAACTACCAGCAGCAGAACCTGACCAGAGGCAGGGATCTCTTGAGAAATTTTCATACCACAGAGGTCCATTGCCCTAAATAGTATATATCTTAGCATGCCAAGTCAACTAGTTATGTAGCTGGGAGGCCAATCTCTATAATCTTCAAAAAGTCATGGAGATCAGGAGAGGTCTCCAATGCCTGGAGAAAGTAATTGTTGTCATTGTCATCACCATGAAAAAAAGCCAGGCTGTTCAGCCTCACTTCAGTTCCTGGCAAAATCATGCACTAAGTCCTCTTGGAGCCCTTTGGGGACACACAGAGGAGGAAAAAAGACATTGGGAACAATCACCATATATTTACCAATGATAAAACAGCCTCAACAATCTGATTGCCTTTTGTGATAAAATGATCAGGTTTATGAATAAAGGGAGAGCAGTGGATGCCATTTACCCTGGATTTCACAAGGCTCTTGACATCTTGTCTCCGATAGTGTCAATTTATCCAACCTGTGATGTTAAGAGGTAGATAAATTACTAGATGATGAAAATCTGCTTGGATGATCAGGCTTAGAGGACAACAGTAGGATTTGGGGAGACCTAAGAGCTGTCTCCCAAAACCTAAGAAGAGGTTACCAAAAAGATGGAGCCAGACACATTACTGAGGTATGTAGCAGAACAGGAGATGATAGTTTTAACAAACAGGGGATGTTTCAAATGCAATAGAAGGAAAAAAAAATCAGTGTCAAAATAATTAAGTATTGGAACAGGCTGTCCAGAGGAGCCACGGAGTCTCCATTCCTGGAGAACTGAAAAAAAGACATAAATAAAATTGCCTGAACTCTGTACTGACACTACTTTGAGGAGGCACTTTAGATCTTCTCCTAAAATCCCTTTCAGCCTGAAGAATTCAATCATTCAACGTGCAAATAAAAATCTTCTTGGTCCTGTACTCACTCATACCTATAGTCACTCAGAGGACATTCAAGTTAAATCATCTAATTGCAATAAAAATACTAAAATATTTACAGAAAGCTTTTCAATTGTTTCAAATAGTCCAAATCCTACAAAGATGAAGAGAAGTAAAAAGAAATATAAATTTTGAACGCAATACTTACTGTTACTTGTTGGCTCAGGAAACCCAACATTTTGGCCATTCCAACTCTTGTTTTCTCCAAGCTGAAACAGGTAGAAAAAGACAAATAGTTAAAGGACAAATTACTCTATAAACATAACACTGATGTTTATAAATGTAGTTAAAAGATTCTAAAAAGAATCTGCTCATCTGCCACATCTGCTCATCTGCCACATCTGCTCATAAAACTTCACTAACATATCCTGGTTTTTTCTAGAATAGGTTATTTGAGGAATGTACCCTTCATGAATAAACATTAACAACTATTGCCTAACACTGAAATATAAATGTTTCCCCAAGGATCAAGCTCCACTCAATGTTACCAAATCAGACTTAAAATCAAATGTTTTAAGCAGCTCTCAGCTGAAAACATACACAGACAACAGAAAAATTACATTCTAAATCAAGAAGATACTAATATCTGCCTATGAAAGAATGCATAAACGCTACAAAGTACTTTGGGTGTAATTTTAAAATATTTACTTTCTAGGAATTCATTTAGTCACTGAAGTGGAAGCAAAAAAAAAGCCTGCAACTTTACATTATTTTATTATATAGTCTTTTCTGTAGAAACTAATTGTGGTAAAATTAATTTTATTACATTTAACATCAGGTATAACTCTGAAACAGAAAAGGGAAGCAGTTAACACAGAAGTCCAAAATCAGGCCATTCCTGAAGTCTACACAGTATATAAGACAGTAGTGTTCTAAATTTACATGTAAATGTGGATGAACAAGCTCAAGCTTGCTCATACACTAGGAGCTATAGACAAGGAAGTCAGTGAATGTGAAACACATTATCCTTTTCAGATTTCACTGGGATTTTACATGCAAACAGAAAAACCTCACATCAAGCAGTCTATATGCCATGACAAAGTTGTAATTGTTTGCTCTGGAAAACAGGATTGATTGGAAAGTGGAAGGGACATGAAGAAGGATCAGGCAGCCGAAATCTGCCTCTGTATCTCAGAGGTTGCATTAAAGCTATTTAGATTACTATCATGTTGTAATGTAGACTACTAAATGATATGTTTTCCTTGGGAAAGAGCACACTAGAAAGTAGCTATGTCAACGATTGTTTCCTCGCCTCTCCTCATAATGTACATTCCAATGTGCTTACAGCCTAGGCAACATTCAATAACAATGGGAGATATTTAGTAGAAAGGATGGATAGGTATTACAGCTGGCTCTCAAACTGGTCACCAACTTCAGTGTGCTTTAATTTCACATAGCTCCTTTTATCCATATTATGAAGCAGGCGGTACGTGTATTAAACGTGGAAGATGACAGTCTTTCAAATGAATAAGCAAAACGAAATCAATAAATACGTTTGCACTTACTGCTGTCTTTTGCAACAGCATGGTTTTGTCATGAAGCCACACTGTGCACCTGTAGCATGACTTGAAAATCAGCATGAGCATGGTGCTACAATATAAGAACAACATTTCCAACTCTCCTCACTACTCTCCATTACTGTTAATATTAACTTGATCATAATGAGGAATTTAACAAGAATGCATCTATCAGCAAGTTATCTTCAGTGCTGCATGAATTCATGAATACATGAATGCAAGCTACTCTGGTTTTCTTTTCTCTAAGAGAATAAAAGTCACAAGAAGAAATGAAAAGATGGAAATACAAAAAAATGGAGACATCAACTCTCCATTCTGATCCACAGAGCTAAAGTTCAGATAGCTGCCAAAAGGTCTCCCAGGGCTCTTAAAAATTGCTCTCTTCAGGTCTCTGCACAATAATTACCAATTTCTTCCAGGAACTGGACTACCTCAGAAAAGAGCAGAGCCTTTACTTTTTTACATTACCTTGATTACCTGTTTACTTGTAGTGCCATCAGAACCATGCACGGCTCCTGTAACACTATTACGTCTTCATTAAAAAAAGCAATACAGTCACATTTTATGCACTAGGCTGAAGGAAAACCACTAAACTTAATTTTGCCTTTTTTATTAAGGGAGAAGGAAGTGGATGAAAGGACACAGGGAAGGGCTGGGGCAGGAGAAAGAAAAGTTTCCTTTTTTAAAAGAATCAAAATTGACACAAGTGAAAAGCGTCTATGCAGGTGCCAACATGATATTCCAGCTAATCTACACTGGGTCTTATTTTGGATTTGAAGACAGAAACAAGTATCTTCTAATGCTACATCTTTATTTTGCAATTTATATGGAAGGAATTTTGCAATGCTCAAACTGGTAGAGATCTAAGAGCTATTTCCCCTCTTCTCCAGCACAGCTTAGTTTGAGAATTTAAGGGCTGTTATCTACACAAATGAACTTGTGTATCTGCTTTAAATATGTTCAGTCTGTTAAATACAGAAGATAACGCCAGATGTTCTAGATATTTTATGTCCTTAACCTCACCAAAGCTATAAAAATTTATCTATGATCTTAAATACTCCCACTACATAGAATTTGAATAGTTCAGAATTTTTGCATACAGTATCATGTTTGCTCATCATGTTCAGAACAATACTAGGCCACTGTATGTTATTCTATCAAACAAAAAACCTAGACAAATCTAAAAAATCTAGACAAGGGTAAAATGTGGTCATTGACAACTGGTTCTCACCTTTTCTGGCTGGTCTTGAAGAGGAGTAGAGGCTTTATAACCCAGCTGTAGCAACATTGCTTCTGCTGCATTTCTTTTAGCTATTTTCTTGTTTGGGCCTGTTCCAGTAGTAATCTCATTGCCTACTTTTACCTTAAAAAGAAAACATTGATCATAACTAAGATAAATGCAAGACTCCTTAATATCAGCACATAATAATCTTGCTGACCGGCCAACAACCTTCAGCTCTTTGATGAAGATACAATCTTGGAAAAGTAAGAGCAGAGCAGAAGGAGACTGCAACACCATTTCACACAGAAGAGCTTGTTTAGATTTTTCAGAATGTCCGTAAACTCTTACCAAAGAGCTACATTTTTCAGTATCACAGTGAATACACAGCTGTCTCTCTCTTCCATCAGTCTCTGTGCCAATCTCATTTTCCCTGCTGAACATCTCCCCCACTCTTGTTTCCCCACTTTCTTAGTGTGGGAAACGCTACATGGTCTGGACTTCCTCTTCCTTGTAGGAGTGAGTGTTGTCTGCAGTGGCTCCCCAGCACCATTAGGGCAGTATCCCAGAACAATGGAAAGACAAACAACGACCTGGAGAGTTAAATGAAAGTGGCTTCTAAAGGAAGATGAAACCCATGTTCACATTCCTCCCATTCTGGCATACTGGGAGGAATGCGGGGGCAGCTTTCTTTCCCGCACCTGACAAGTTTTTATCAAAATAATCCTTGGAAAGGAAGCTCCTTATTGAACCTATAGCCTCTGCTTCTCAAAGGGTTTCTGAGAAACAGGATGTCTTTCACAAAATTAGGAATTAAAAACTCAAAATAAAGACAAATTACACACAACAGATAGCCACAAAGAGTGAGGTTCTAACAAATACCTTGGGTTTGGTACTGTTTGGTACTGTTCTTAAACTACTGAAGCTGTATGTGCTTGGTCTGTGATATCAGCACTGTCATTAATACTCACTTGTGTAACTCTGTCATTAAGTCATTTTATTTGCCAAATTACCTCTAAAAATAGCATATGGTTGCAAAAGCATGGAAACGAGAGTAAAATAATAAAATAATAAAATAGCCAAGGCAATTTGAACAGAAAAAAACTTAGAGGTCAAAGACCTGAAACAATCTGGAGCAAGCTTTAAAAAAACTGTAAAAACAGGCATACAATTGTTAAATAAATAATACATGTTATTTAGTAATTTATGTTATTTAATAATTAATCACTTTCCCCAAATTACAATGGATATTTCCTTTAAAGCATTCTTATTTCTTTACTCACATATTTATTAATTCTAAATACAAAGAAGACATTGTAAATAAATAATCATGATCACAGACATCTCTTTAAAGTACATCTGTAATTAAAAAGATTCAGCTACCCAAACCAGAAATATTAACGATCTTGAAACAAAAAACTTATCTTCTATGCTGTTCTGCAATTAGAAAACAGCCAATCTGCTACAAGTTCACATGCAATAAAATTGAGAGACTTTAACGATAATTTATAACATAGCTCACAATAAATCGTGTTGCTATTTCTCAGACCTGTAAAACTGGTTTAGCTATTATTATAACCTCTATCAAGGATTAAAGGTCTGACTACAAAGAAAAAGAGCCTTCTGAAATTAACTTTGGGAACAGAACACCAGCTAATGTCATCAGAGGTTTTCTTCTGTTTATCTAGTGGTTAGGACAAGTAATTGGATCCATTTCATCACATCCAAACTTGCTCTTTGTGTGACAGATAAAAATGAACATATTATCTCTGGATATTTTACTTCCACATTCAATTAAATTAAATGAAAACATTGTTTAAGTAGTTTATACAAAGGCTTTTTATTCTGATAAGGTTTTTTGCATGTCATAATGAATGCACTGAAGGCAGGAGAAACAGCAGTATGATCTTAGTGTGAAAATATAACACAAGGGTAAAAATGGGGCTAAAGTGTATAAAAGTATACATACTAAAGCCACTGATACATGGATTTCCTTTGATTCTTTCTTTCACAAGCCTTCCTAAGTAAGGAATCTTCTATATATTCACTTTTTTTTTTTTTTACTTCAAACCAAATATTTTGTCATTATTGAGACTCCTCCAATGGAAAACTATATTCCCAGCCCATCCTTCTAATATTGGACTGCATTATGCAGTCCTCTTCTGATGACTTGCACAGCCATCTCTAACTATGGACACTCCTATGGAGATCTAAGCAAGGGAAAACTGATGATCTGTGATAGAATCCTTCTTTTTCAAATACTTCCCCATAGCATAAAAAGTTGGAAATCCAATTTTATACTCATAAATCAGATTCTGCAACAAAAGGAACCTAATATCTGCTTTTGCTTCAGAGAGTAAAAATAACAAATCATCATGAAAGTCCACTGAGGTGCAAGGAAATGAAGATTTCTAGCCTATTTGATAGACATGAAGGTGAAACTTAAACCTTTAGGTGAAAACATAATTAATTTTCTGGAGAATAAGGTGCTGGAATGTCATAAATTCTGCTTGACATCAGAAATGACGGTTTGATGTGGTTGATAGACAAGTCAAAACATGTATGGGTAAGCTGTTCTGAACTGTCCAGCACAAAATCACCCCCGAGTGAAAAAAACACAAGGGAAAAGAATACTTTCCTGTTCTTAATCTTCCTTAATCTGCTGTTGTGCTATCTAACAAAATATCACAGTTACATGAAATCTTTGAGAATATTCTTAATTTAAAGCCTAAGGAAATAAAAATTATCTACTGTTTCTGCATTAGGTCCAGAACTTTTAACCAGACAGGCTAAAACACGTGATGGAAGACTTCATGTGGTATTTCAGATATGAAGAAAGTCACACGGAAACTGAAAATCTGAAAGGAGTTCTTACAATATTTATAACACTTTCTTTGAAATGCTTGGTAAGGTGGAGATACTCATATCCATATTTCAGAATACTTGTTTGAATTGCAATCCTCTGATCAACAATAGCAATTTTTTTTTTCCCAAAAAGACCAGTAAAAGTAAATAAATCATGAACTAACAGTAACATCAGAGATAAAGACAGAAACAATTCAGTGAAATAAAAATAAGAAGAGCATGAAAAAATGCAAAACCACCACAAGAAAAGCATCTAGAAGGCATAAAACCTATTTCCAACTGCCATTTGTTTCACCAAGAGAAAGAAGAAAGCTAAAACTAGCCTTCTGTTACCGTATTTCATACTCTTCTTGTATAACTGTCCATAAAGCGAAAAACTAAACACAGAGGGATCTGCTTCATATTATGACACTATTTTGCTTGAGTCTGAACATAACATGGCAAGGGCATTATCTTTAACATAACAGCAGATACCTGCATAACAAACTCTCGACGACGAGGCATTCCTCTCTCTGAAAGAAGAACATACTCTGGCTCCTTCTCCTTTTTGGCCTGTTGGATCTGAGCCAGACGACTGATGGGATTCATTCCTTGACCATATTCTGGTCCAGTCTAAAACAGGTTTAAAAGAAAGAACCATTATTTCAACATAATTCCTTACAACTATAAAGCTGCTCCAATAAATAATTTACTAGGGTTACCTCTTCTTTAATATTTGCTTTGAAAGAATAAGAAGTAAATATCTTCCCATCTGCTGATATGAAACAGAACCCTCAAGCTCAAAAGTGTGTCAAAAATTGTGCACCTATTGTCTGCCACTGTTGGAGGTAGCGTGCATAGCTAGCATCTATAAGCTACTAATACCTTCATCTACCCACAGAGGTCCTATGAGGATGGATGAAAATTAACAGACTTATCCGTCAATTATATCTCAATGCCCTGTTTCTATGACCTGTCCCTCTAACTCCTTCAAGTAAGTTGCTACAATGCTGGAACAGGCACTATTCTTAGAAGAGGTGGGATTAAAATGGGGACAAAAAAGATCCGCCATAAAGCAAGGATCTCAGCCTTCCTGACATCCTTCTCAGCACTCCTCCTTCCATCCTACAATGCAACTAAAAGGTGCAGAAGGTTTATTCTGTTTGCACATCATAGGAATGTATCATCAAAATGCTTTTATGTAGTAAAGCTAGAAAGGCGCATCACCATGGCTAGAAAAAGTGCATTCTGTGAGTCACCCACGAAGTATTACAAATGCTTAACAGTTAATAATCCTCACCATAATATGTCAAAATACATGGTTAGTGGGGGAACCAGTCAGATAGGGGTGGGGTGAGCGGGGGGGGAAAGGACTGAAAGACTGGTTTGTCCAAGATTACACAGACAGGTGAAAAAACTACCACTCTCACATCTAGTTCTGAAACAGTTTTAATATGTTACAACTCACATGACAAATGCTCTCTCAAAGCAAACAGATATAGAAATATTTGTTTGTAGATATTAAGGAAAAGAAATTAAGATCCCAAAATATTTATCTGAACTCATATTTAACTGATTTATATGCCATAACACAAAGAATGCATTTGCCAGTGTAAATGGCATTTGAATATAGATTGGTTTTATGCTATTGAGCTATTTCCTTTACATGAGGCCATACACAAATTAAGAGATCAGCAGTCATGCTTGTTTGAGCTCCACAAATAAGAACAAACAAGTAGTCCAGAACCTAAAGAGATGATCAGCAACTGAAGGCAAAGACCGGGGAGGAATATTATATTAAGAAAACTTCAGCGAATCCTACACAGCGTAACTGCTGAAGTTGTTAGAAAAGGTGTAGGTGAAAGAATTCAGACAATGCCATGCACAAGGGCAGCTGTGTGGGAAATGAGTCAGCGACAGACAAAACACAGAGCAGGCTAAACAAAGTGCAGGCCATAAGACATAGCCTTATAAATATATATCTACAAATAAAGAGAAGTTATTGTTGTCACTTTTTTTTTTGATACACAAAACATGTGCAAGTTAAATTGAAAGAAATGGGCAAACTAAAAGCATTTCAGAAGTCTGGATATTGAAAAAATAAAAACCTTCCATATATCCTGATTATTTTAACTGTTAATCTGTCCTAATACAGCCAACTTCGAATAATTCAATTAAAGATTGTAATGGTGGATGGCATGTGATAATACATTATTATACCCCTAGTGTCTTTTTTTAGCAAAACTTAGCAAAATGAGACTGCCAGACCCAACAAAGTCCTTTGTATATTTTCCAAACTCAGTTTTGCACTCTCCAGAGGGGCTTCTCTGTTGGCTGCTCCTGTGAAACTCAGCACTCAGTGTATTCAGCACACAGGTTTTGAATAAGAAGATTTCCTGCCATTTCCTGCAGTCTCAAGGTACGTAATCTGTATATTATGTAGCAAAAGTGATTCTGTAACAACTGACAGAATGTGAGCAGATCTCCACTGTCATTTACACTGACCTAAAATGAGAATGAGAGAGATTAACATACCCTTACAAATACCTCATATGACATAATTTTGGATAGGCATAAATGACTACCCAATATGCCAGACATGTCTAAAGAGGTAAAGTACTTAGAATCATAAAACAGTTTGGGTTGGAAGCGACCTTAAAGATCATCTAGTTCCAACCCCCATGCCATGGGCAGGAACACATCAGGCTGCCCAAGGCCCCATCCAACCCAGTCTTTAACACCTCCAGGAACAGGGCATCCACAACTTCCCTGAGCAACCTGTGCCAGTGCCTCACCACTCTCACAGTGAAGAAATTCTTCCTTATGTCAAGCCTAAACCTGCCCCTCTCCAGTTTATACCCATTCCCTCTCGTCCTATCACTACAAAACTTTGTGACTAGTCCCTCCTCAGCTTTCCTGTAGCCCCTTTCAGGTACTGGAAGATTGCTATAAGACCTCTTCAGAGCCTTCTCTTCTCCAGGCTGAACAACCCCAACTCTCTCAGTCTGTCCTGGTATGGAAGGTGCTCCAGCTCTCTGATCATCTTTGTAGCCCTCCTCTGGACCTGTTCCAACAGTTCCAAATCCTTCTTAAGTTGGGGATTCCAGAACTGGACACAGTACTTCAGACGAAGTCTCACAAGAAAGTAATAGAGGGGAGAGGGCAGAACCACCTCCCTCACAAAATAATACTTCCTAAAAAAAAAATGAAACATAAAACATTATGGCCACTTCCAAAGCCTCACCTTTTGCAGTGAACAGATGACAAGTTAATCTGATCAGCTGTTCAGTGCTAAGACTCGCAGTGATTCTTCATAAGTATATGAACACTACGTGGCTGCTTTTGTTAGACCATTTAGAAGACTAATTTCTTCAGATGACCGTTCAGTCTTGTACGAATATAGAAGGAGCAGACAAACCAGAACTGGTCACCACAAACTGAATGAATCCCAGAAGCAGCAATAGATCTATTGCATCCAAGAATAAAAGTACCATTTAAGAAGCTTGAGCTCACAAGAATCCAGAGCCTCTAAAGGAAGCTTTATTAGTACAGCAAGGATGTTAATACCCTCTCAGACAGGGCATGTTTTAATGGGAGGGTGGTTCAAAGTCTTCAAGTCCTCCAAGGGTTGGTCTCCAAACAATCTTCTATTTGCATCTGAGAGCTAAAGAGCAGTAACGAACACATAGCTAATCTTAACACGGACGTATGAAACAAATGTATTGCCCTTAGGTTCTTGACAAGTGACACACTAGGCTGAGACATCAACATGCTCTTGATCTTCTTTCAATCTTAAAAAAATCAAAACAAATTGAAGCTGAAGCCACAAATCCCACAAATATAACTCTAAAAGGGGAGGAAGCTGGACTGTACACCATTTCCCTATATATCTATTATTTCATATATCTCCCTCAGTCTTCGCTGAGGTGGGAAAAATGAGGCAGAGAACTGCTCGATATGCAGGGCCTCCCGGAACAGATGATGCTGAAAAGTCACATGGGTCTAGAGAGTTGCTTGGAGGGTTCAATCCTTTACTAGACTTAGAATCACAGAATCTTTAAGGTTGGAAAAGAGCTCTAGGATCATCCAGTCCAACCATAAGCCAAACATCACCATGCCTGTTAATGCCTGAAGTGCCACATCTACATGTTTTTTTTAACACCTCCAGGAATGGTGATTCCATCACTCCCCAGGGCAGCCTGTTCCAGTGCTTTACCACTAATTCCATAAAGATTTTTTTCCTAATATCCAATCTAAACTTGAAGCAAGTCCCTAAAGACTTCAGTGATGTTAGCTCAACTTTTAAGCTGAGCACTTCACAAGCCATTCTGTTTGAGAATTTCAGTGTTTGCAGAATTTTTAAAAGTACCAGCATATTAGCACAGGCAAACAAGCAACAGTATTGACAGAAAATGACAAATAAACTTGTACCAACTTAAAATCTAAGTAACTGTTACTTTCTGAGAAAAAATTCTTAATTCTGTCAAAGGCACATACCTTCAATATTGGTTTTGGACGTTTTTTAAAGTAAAGTTTTGGCTTTTCAATCACAGGAAGAGGAGGGAGTTTCTTAAGTTCTTGTAGGACAGCCATAGCAGCACGTTTCTTTGAGAGTTTCTTACTGTTGCCTTCTCCTTCTGCAGTGAATTCTCCTACTGTAACTCGTGTAACGAAGCTCTTCATGTGAGGAGGTCCACTTTCTTTAACCACCTTTCAAGCAAAAGTAAAAATCAGTCAAATCACCTATAAGAATATAAAGTAATGTTTGTATCCTTGCAATGTACTTACTAATACAGCTTTCCTGCAAACTGAAGACTGGTTTCCATAAAATCTATAGAAGTATTAATGTCAGTATCATGCTCGAGGATACAAAAAAACCTGAATAGATAAAACAAATCTAACCATCGTACTCAGTGTTTCACAGAAAATGCAGCATATCTAAATTTTCAAGAAGCTTTATACAACAATAACACATTATGCAACAATAATACATATTTAAACCAGAATTCTTTTTTTTTCCTTTCAAGGTGTGTCATATGCTAAATCAACTTCAATTAATGGAGTTCCACCACATTTGGCTATTTTTCTCCATACAACTTATTCAAAACTATGTTTATATGACATCACTTCAACTTCCCTGTAATTTTTTTTTCTGTTATGATTAAAACATAGCATGTTCATGCATGGCCCCAAACTTCAGTCTTAGAGGTCCGTATTTTAATACTGTCCTAGCTGAAGGCAGCACTCCTGCTCTCAACTTTTACCTTGCCAAATACACAACTCAGTGATATGCTCAATATTTTAAAGGCTGCCACGACCTTGCCTCCACGACTCTTAGCTGGCCATCCCAACAGTACCAAAACATATTATTGTAAGAGCCACCGTGATTTACACAAAAGCCAAAGAGTTCCAGAAAGATTCATTTATTCATTTCCTTCCAAACATATTCAGGATTACAATGAGAAAATCTGTTTGAAGTACTTATCTGCTATTAGAAATTACAATAATACGGGAAAATAAATGAAGTTCTGAATGCTCAACCTTCCTTTAGCTCTTCTGTCTTCATTTTTCCATACCCGTGTCTCCTCTTAGGTGGCTATACCATTAGAATGAATTCACCAAGGAATCAAAGCACTGCAAGTGCTAAGACAGCCATCTTTTCACATATATGCCCTTTACTGGTCTGGATAATGTCTATCAGGAATTAGAGACCTCATTTGGGAAAAGATTCAGTTAGAATCATAGAATCATAGAATCACCAGGTTGGAAGAGACCCATCGGATCATCGAGTCCAACCATTCCTATCAAACACTAAACCATGTCCCTCAGGACCTTGTCTACTCGTGCCTTAAACACCTCCAGGGAAGGCGAATCAACCACCTCCCTGGGCNTCCAGCCCCTTCACCAGCTTTGTCGCTCTTCTCTGGACTCGCTCCAGAGCCTCAACATCCTTCTTATTGTGAGGGACCCAGACCTGCACACAGTATTCAAGGAGCGGTCTCACCAGTGCTGAGTACAGAGGGAGAATAACCTCCCTGGACCTGCTGGTCACACCGTTTCTGATAGTTATTTTGTTTGATAGGCAGAAGTAGCTACCTAATTGAATCTTTGCTACATGTAATGTGTATAAGGAGAGAATAAGAGCATCTGACAAGGAGTTTTGTGTATTACCTTCAAAATCAATACAAATACATATATTTTCAGTAGGTACAATTACATCAAATCATTTGTTGAAGAAGTGCAATGCCTAAGTGCAGGGAAATGAGGTAAAAGTGTTATGGCCTTCCTGGTGTAATAACTACGTTTTTACTGTGCTGAAACCTTCAACCTTAAATATTATTACAACGTGTTTTGTATTAAAGTTCTTTTTATCAAGGTCATGTCCCTTGCATTAATTAGTTTTGCTGCTCCATTGTAATGAGGTCTCCTTAGGCTTGTACTTCTTTTTTAAGCTCTTTTTTGTGGCAACTTCACCCATTAAATACAATTATCACAGTACTTATCAATAAAAAGACACAAAATGAAAATTAACAGACAACTTAGTCCACAATTTCCCAGAATTAGACAACATCTGTGCCAGCATGGGATTTTTTGGTCTCATCCAGGAGTAATCCCATTCTAAGATTCTAGTTAATAATTTCAGAATTGTTTTCAAGATCACCTCACTTGAAAGTTGTCACTGGTGCTTCCCCCTGTGAGAAGGCAGAGGTGTTTTTGAGGCACTGGCCCACGCTGAGCCATGGGAAGCTGCACTGCTTGCACCAGACATAGGATGAGCCCAGTGCCAGAATCTCCCACCCTCAGGCACAGTTGGGCTTCATATCAGGTCACCTTCACTGCAGTGGTTCCCACTCTGCTTTATAACTGTATTTTAATCCATCCCTGTACACTGCTATCCAAGTATTACACTGCTCTGTCTGTAAAACATGGCTAAATTAACCTTACTAAAGTCCTTAATCTTTACGTGGTCTTGCTAATACCATTAAATAGGTGTTTCTATTTACACACAATATAATGTATTAATAATATATACAAGAATGTCTATACAGACCAGATGAAAAAGGAAAAAATAAGTTGCTTAAGAAATTTAATTGCCGAGTTCCTAAAATATTAGTTTTACGTAAGTTTTCTCATACATATATAAATGCATATATATACACATACGAAAAAGAACATTAATACAAAACCAGATTATATTTTCATATACATTAAAATTTATTTCTTAATATAAAACTAATGTATGCTGGAGTGGATTTCATCTTTTAAACTTTTAAGTATGTGACACAAGGTAAATAATTGCCTGGAAAACATTCAAAACTGTTTCTTTGTTAGTGTGTAAATGGAAAAACGTCTGTGTTGTCAATGGAATGAACCCCATACGATTCAGACAGGACGTGGATCAAGCTGAACATTCAAATTTGGTAATTTAGCAAATAAAGTATTTACCTAGCAACATTTTTGGTTAACTCCCAATTTTAGATCTTTTTACACCACATGATTTCAAACAGTTGCGCTGTAAGCCTAGGGACAGAAAACACTATAAAGTAATTCAGCCTTTGCTATCCAAGAACACAATATATGTTTGTACATTAAGCTATTTCCTCAGCTGAAAGATACGACCTGTGGACCAAATCATGGCTAATTTAAAGCTGAGAATTTGATTAAGGGTGACAGTTCAATATGCTTTTTTTTCTCCCTCTTACATTGATTTAAAAAATAACTCCAGCAAGAGAAAACACATGAGGCCAAAACACATCTAAGGTCAAGTTACATCAAGAGCAAACTTAGCTCAATTTAATGAATCATGCTGACAAATGAAAAACACCAGTACAATTACAATGAAAGAGCAATATTGCTTCAATTATTAATGAGGTCCCAGGTAGAAAATTCAAAAGATTATGACAAGATTAAAAGGACAGCAAAAAAAATAACAAAGGAAACAAAAAACAGATTAACAAAAACATGTCACCTACATCCACAATTATTTATAAGTTTTAAAATACCGACATAATCCCATGTGCTTGTATGGTCTGATATACCAGATTTTCTCAGGGTTTTTTTTTTTTAAAGAAAAGTCTAAATGTATTATTAAAACTGGAGTGAGAAAGGGTGATCATCCTGCAAATCCCAAATCACTGCTACTCAGTAAGTCAGTCATCCAATCTGAAAGCCTTAATCCCCAGAGGAACATGAGCCATATGGGTGTAAACCTTTTCACTGAGAACTCCCTCAGTCTTCGAGAGTCAGCAATTTGGCTTGTTCCTGGTTCAAAATGCAGAATCTCTACCTCACTGTGGTAAGACTGGAACGCAAGAAACTTCAGCTTTTTTTCCAAGCAGAATACTTGAAGGGGATGGAGTGGTATTCAGGCACTCTATCCCCCCAGTCCTGATACTAAGAAAACGTAATCATTATAATTGCTATTGTAGAAAGAATACTCTAATAAAAAAACCCCAAAACAACACAAAAAACCCCACAACTGAAAATAAAATGACAACCTGAAACACCCGAACGTGTTCTAATATCTGAAACTGTTGACCTAAATCCCATCTTCTAGGCTCACTCCGCCCCTTACGGACAAGCCAGGAATAAAAAAAATGTATGTTGCAAGAGAACCAAAAAAAAAGGGCAATATCTTAGCCTACTGTCAAGGAAAGAATAAGAAGAAAAACGACCATTTTACAGCTACTCTAACAATTATTACACATTCAGTTTTGTATCTTTCCTTAAAAACTGTTCATTGAGACTCCCACAAATGCCTTAGGGGAGGTCTATTTTCACTTAAAAGTTGATGTACAAATATTAGCTAAGGATGCATCAGCAAGAAGTATGGAGTAAAGCTTGTTCACTGTTAGAACTGAAGGTTTTAATTTTAGTTAATGATTTAATAGATAGATATTCATTAAAACCCATCCTAAAGTTCCTAGGTAATTAAAACTAGCCATATTGAACAAAACAGGATAAACAGAAGAAACTGGGGTTCTGCATGCTCCTCCTATTTTCCACCCCTTGTGCAATTCTGCAGACGTGTTTACACAGAACTTACACGTATCTTTATGATCACTGTTTAGTTGCATAACACAGCACTGTTGGAACATTGGTTAAAGCTCTGTCAGATGAAGAAAAGGCAGATCATTTTATAGCTACCACACATACAAAAAGCCAGAGAAAGCTTTGATGCCTGCCTGGAATAACACAAAATCATTTGTAAACAAAATCCTATTAGAAACATCAGATCCTGGGGATTACCAAAATTGCTTAGTATTTTTGTTGAAATATAAGCCAGTATCAAGTTCAATCAAAACTCTATTTAAGACTGTCACCTATACTTAGATTCAAGTGAAGGAAATAACACAAATCCTGTCTGGAGAGCAAGAAGCTGTCTCTTTTCAACGTTGTTAACATTCTTTGGCAAGTCACACATTAGGTTTTTCCTGTACTAAGTATCTCTGCCTCCATTCTCTTTTCACCAAATGTTCTCCCTTAAATAAGCTGAAACACAGCAATGAAGTTAAGAAGACCTTTGAAGTACTATCCCCCTTTTCCTTCCAACCTCCAAGCTATTCTGTGCCTGTACCCATACATCTCCTTGTACTTTGGTGTATTGATTTGTATGGAACTATTCCAAATACTTTTAAATACCTAAGGTAGAAAATTATGTGTGAAAACTGATAACGTAAATTATGAGCTTCCTCTTTGAAACACAGGCATTTGTTCCCATTACATCTAATTATATATTAGACACATTCTTTCCACGTAGTTGTAAACTGATACAGCAACACCATCAAGACACCCAGTTTTATCCTCAAGATTTTACATTCTCTTTACTTTCTAATTAGTCCATATTTCATATGTATGAGGCACACACGTTTGTTATACTGATAAATTCTTTAAACAAAAGTAATATTCTTAGTCTATCTTAAATTAGGAGAGTCCTCAGATTTTCAAGAGGGTCCAAACAGCTCATTTGACACTAGCCTATGGGCCAAATATGACAGTAAACTGCATACAGCACACTGTAGGACATCCCACAGCACAACTCATTTTTCTGGCATGCAAATATGTGCCTAGGTTTCCAAAGGAAAAAGCAGTGGAGAAAACTGTCAACAGTATAGACACTACCCAAGTCCTTTATACATACAAAGTTTAAATGTAAACCAAAAAGCAGAAAAATACAACTCTAAAAAGTCACTTAGATTAGCATTTTCTGCATTAAAAAAAAATAAAACCAGCTTGAAATTTTGATGGTTCCTACCACAACGTTAGCTTTTTACAACCACTTTGTGCACGAACTTTCTCATATGAAAAACTTCCTGTTACTGTAACTCTTTCTCCTGCAGTTAGTACATTGATAGCATTGGAGCTATCCCAAATATTCTTTATTACTTAGGTAAACAAAGGTGTAAGAAGCAGGTTCATAGATAAGATCATACAAAATGAGAAAAAAGATCATGAAGGCTTAAGTCAAGATAGATAAGGAATCAAACAAGGAGAAAGACAAACATCACTCATGAATTTCTGAAAACAGCACATCACATGCAAAGTGTTTCAATGGGAAGTTTTGCAGTGTATGAACACCTACACTTAAAGCAAAGACTTTGGCTGAAGATTATTTCAAATCATATTGAGTGTGGCTTCCGATTCTAATCCCACACCACTGTACAGAAGATGCCTGAACTGTCTTTCTGCCATTCACTTATTTGCAACCAAATATTTGGTCTCCAATACTTCTAAAAGAGCACCTAATTTAAAATAAAAAAATCAGTGCCTTAGACTCTAACACACTACTGTTTTATTTACAATTTGCATGAATTTAAATCTATGATAAAATATTAGTATTATTAACTGTGCTGAGTTTTAATGGCACTTTTTAAAATATTTTCTTAGTCAAATAGATAAACGTGTAGCACATACCTCAAAGCTGACAGGTATATTGCGCTTCAAAGCAATTTCAAACACTACGCTGATCTCAGACTTGTTCGCATCTTTATCTTCTTCTGATTCTTTTCCTGTTTCTCCATTCTGGAAATGAAGAATACATAACCATGTTATCATTTTTTAGAAGATAAAATATATAATATGCTTCTCTGATTTCTCAAAGATTTTTGTGTTCTCCTGTCATGCTGTAAATCAGCATTTGTACATCCATTTCAGCACCACATTATAAGCCACCTGCTGGTCCTGAAGCCATATATAATGTACTCATGCTTCATAATAAATTAACAATAGATGGCAAGATAACTTCTACAGGGTTTAGTCTTATTAAGACATGAATAATAATCATCTGAATATCCCCTTGTTATGTCAAACATGAGGATCAAACAGATCTTTTAGACCGCTTCTCAGTCTTGCTGTGGGTACCCCTTCCAAACAAGGAAGAAGTCTCTTGTACTTCTCAGAAAGTACAAGACTGTACTTTCCTCAGAAGAAATTCAGTGAATCACCCCCACACTTAGACTGGGTCAGCAGGTTACAGGTGTCCTCAGCGGGTCCAGCTGGTTAATGGCCCCTCCATTGACTTCCCTCTGGGAGTTACGACCAGAGTGAAAAGGTAGTGACAGAGAACAGCTTGCTCAACACTAAACATTATTTATTCATCCATAGGAGCATAAAAAACAGAGAGACTAAGACATAAAACAACAAAAGGCACCTGCAGACACTATCCTGCCTAAAAATCAGCTTTGCTATGCACTTCAGATAAGTCTTGTTTTTCTCAGACAACCACCAGCATGGAGATCAGTCAAACAGTTATCACCTTCTGCAACGGCTACCTCTTGGTGTTTGCCCCTCAGGCTACATCTTCCTTAGTTCTCAGAAGTTTCACTTTCAGCTACTTTCAAACTGCAAAGCTCTGAAAGTTTCAAACTGGGATCTCTCAACAACCATGTAACCTTGGCCAAACTCCTAATCTTTTATTAGTGGAGGTAAACATCAAAGAAACTTGGGGTGAATTAGGTGGATTCCTGCAGAGTTCCCATCTTACACAACAAAGTCTGATCTAAATCTTCAGCCACAGGCATAGTTACAAAATGCAAATAAGAAAGATATCAAATAACATTTTAAAAGGATTAGGTTTTTCGCATTAACAATTGATTAATCTTTTATGTACCAATTGTTAAGTCTTAATATATTAATTTTTAAGACAACATGGGACCAAATAAATCCATTGGTCAGCTACAGTATGCAGGCTTGGAGCCTGGTCTCATTAAGTGGCTGCAAAATTTTGAATCTGCAAAAGGCAATTTGCATCCCTGACATTGATCTGGGGTTAAATACAAGACAAACATTTATAACATCTGCTGAAAAACAAGGGTGCAGTCCAAAGTGGTAACAAGCATTATGTATTCTAGCTCATTTCATTATGTGTAAAGTACCACTGAAATCAAGAATGTAGACCATTTTCTGAAGGACAGGCAATGCACTGATTTGGTTTACTGAGAAAGATCAACTGAACAGAGTTAAAAGGACATTCAGAGATGTAAAGAACATCAAACAAAGGTACTCCTATTCTCACTAAGGTAAAAAAACATGAGCGAGAATCTTACTTAGTATTATATTCCATTAAGTTTCCATGTTCTAAAGGACACTGATCATCTGAAAAGCTGACAAAAAAGGCTACAAGGATGAAATACTGATTTAAAAAAACCCCAAACTTTGCCCTGAGACACTATGGAAACAATCCTGTAAAAAGATTAAAAATTACTTTAGCATAATAAGTAAATGTATATGGAGGAGAGATTTTTTTGTTATCTGTCACATTTAGCAAAGATTACTAAACAACTACGTGAATTCAGAAGAAATACCTTGCAATTTTCACTGGAAATGGGGAGTAACCAATCACTGGCATAATTCAGATAAAATAATATCATATTAAGTCCACTGGACTGTCACCATGCCTTTAACTCAAGAAAACTTAGATTTTCTAGTTATATTCTATCTTAACCGGATACATAGTCTAATGTAGAAATTACTGATTAAAATTTCATTAAAATACAAACACATTGGTTCAGAAAATCCCTGATTGTCCTTTTTGCCTCTACAATTTAACTCTTTCCACATTTTCCACCAAACTCAGCAGAACACCTACTCATGAGTGGATAACATGGAGGATCATCGAGTTTAAGGTTTAGACCTTAGTACCGAACAATAAAGTTTCAAGCCTTAGTCATACAACTTCCCTATGGAAGACAAAATATGTTCAGGAACATCTCAGGTACTTGGGATTTAAATCCGATCCTCATTCCACAAGTGACATTTTATTTGTAAGTCCTTTCTTAGCCTCACATCTACGAGACAGGAGAGACGCTCTGGCAGATACTCAATATCAATTTCATGAAAGCAGGTCCACATTCACCTGCAGTAACTCTGCCCTGTTTGCTGATTGCTTCTTGTTTCTTCTTACCTTACGCTCTTATATATGTTTGCGCAATGAAGTATTAAGATGACAATACTCCTCTTGAGTGGTTTAATATGGATAAAGGATTTTGTCCCTAAGTTGTTGGGTTTTTTTTAAAGGAGAAGAAGAAAAAAACTTATCTAGAAGTGAAAGAATATATAGAAGGCTGCACTAAACAAAAAAGGTCATGAAGACCAAAACGTAAACTCATGTATTTACTGTGCTGTATTCCATGGATCCCACTCCAGAGAACTCCACTGAATTACTAATGGGACGTGGGGCAAGATTACAGGTAAGAATGTTAATTAAAGATTTTATTACTTTTGCTAGGTAAATTACAGATGTACGGTGGCTATGAAAACTCTATATAAACCAGGTAACTACGAATGTTAGCTATATATATTATTTATTTATGCTTACTAGTTATCATCCTATGAACTTAGTGGTTCAATTGCCATTCTGATTAACAGCTATCTTGAATTATTCTTTTCATAAAATATAATATTAAACATATAATTACCAAAAAGATTCAAAGCTATAAAATTGTTTCAATGAGATTCCCACTCAGATTTGTGCTATAGATTCTTTATCAACCAATACATATGACTGAAAACCAAAAGAGAAAGGAAGGGAATGAACATTTTGGAAGGAAACAAGGATTCCTCCTAAGAATTTACATAGCCTTTTTTCACTAGTTTTCCCACTTAAAAATAAATTTTAAAATCAATATTAGTCACTAAATGATTTTGAAGAGAATTTCCTGATACAGAAAAATAATATCAAAACAAAAAGGTGAGTCAAACTGTCTCTGTATCAAAAGGAAGATGTAGAGACAGGGTGAGGTAGAAAGAACTAAGATTTTTAATTTTTTTAATACAGAAAACTCTTTCCATTCTTAAAAAGAAGCTCAAAAACACTACACAAGATACAGAAGGTACAATTAGTAATATTTTGTACTGTGCACAGGAGTTCAACAGGCATCACCAGAAAGAATATACAAAATTTAAAAACTGTCTCCTCATGCATTTATTTTAGCTTAATTCACTGGGCAATTTTATTATATTTATCCTTTCAATTTGCAAAAAAAAATATTGCTACAAAAGGAATTATTCCTCGAATAATTTTTTGATTAAGTATTTTTAAAAGTATGATGCAGAATTTTCATTTTTAAGTAACAATGTTTATCATTTACAAACACAGCAGTGATAAAGGTAGCTATTTTAAAAGGTACTAAGTGGCTGCAAGCCTAAAACCATCAGGCAGGTTGGTCAGTAACTGCCACAGAGCTCTGTCAGGTTCTTAGGTACATTGGGGACAACTCTAGAGACCACTTCATGGCACAACATATTTAAGGTTAATAATTCATTCTCCATTATGACACTGATACAATGGACATTTTCTCTACTTTTAGTATAATCAGAAATATTTTATTTTATTTTGATTTCATGTTTACTTAATCACTGTTGACAATCTCATCTTTACAACGCCTACTTATTTTTCTTATTTAAGTATAGTTCCATGTTAGGTGTGCTGTTATAAAGAAATAACACTAACAATATGTTAGCATTTCTTCTCTTGAGGCTAATGTGAAAAATACCACGAAAAATTAAATACTGAAAAACTGGCAATTCAATTGTTCAATTTCGTATCTTCAGGACTGGGAAGAGTTTTCTGAATCACAAACCTGAGGTAATTTTTCTGGAATAGGCTCATTCTGGAGAGCCTGAAGGGCCTTCATTGCAGCATTATGTCGAGCAGCTTGACGAGTCTTTCCTTCACCAAAAAACTCACTGTTGCCAACAGTTAACTGGACATAGAAAATTTTAGGCACTGGGCAGTGATACCTGGAAAGAAGTCACAAAAAGAAAGCAATAAAAATTACAAATTTTAGCCATCAATTTTATGTAATATAGAGCAGTAGTTAGAGATAAAATATTACCTTTTCTTACAGATGAGACCTAGGGCTCAAATACACAGACTACTTCTCAGCAACACCATCAGTATCTCCAACAGCAGCTCCTACAGGCAAACCAACTCTTGACACATTTGCAGGGCTCTGCAACGAGCTCTACCATACTTCTGTGCAATAGCCCAGCTCTTCAATGTTCTTGGTTTGAGTTTTGAGAAGGTTAACCCTAAAGAGAATGAAAGCTCGAGTGGAAGCTATGCCTGGGAGAAAACACCTGACTGAAAACTGTGAGGTCTCTCATCTGAAACCTGCCAGTGTGGCAAAAAGTCAGATGAAAGAGAGTGAAGGGATTTGGACAAAAGCCTCTTCTTAAAGCTCAAGTATTGAAATTATTGTAAAGGAAAGGGAAGAATTCCCTTCCAAAAGCATAACGGGGTAGAGAGCAGCTCTTCTCCAACACAGCAGTAATCAAACATTTTCCAGGTACTGAAGGAACAGCAGCAACCACCACCATGTTGGTTTCCTTTTTGTGCCTTTTTTTTTCCCCCCTTCCTATAGAAAAATTTCTGAACATAATGGTAGGGCTTTTTTTTCCTGAGCATGTCTGGAGGGCACTGAAAGTAAAATAACATAAAATATTTAATGAATTCCTATGAGCTGGCATAGCTATTATTCCTCAAAGAAAACAAATTTGGCTTGGGAGGTTCTGTCACTACACTCAAACATAGGAGTTTGTCCACTTAAGCAATTCTACAGAAAAGCACTATTCCAACACCCCCAACTCAGAAAACACAATTCAACACAGATAATTAGTTCTAATCACTGCTAAAATTAAAATCTAGGTAGGTGAGGGAATTTGCTTTATACTCTTTGATCTGTGGTATAGGCTGCCTGTTCTCCTTCCTCAACTAAAGGTTTTTCTAAAACACTGGAGATACAGTCCTTGGAAAACTATATACCTATCAGGAATGGTTTCTCATCTATAACAAATAACCTGTACATATTTTACAGCAATGTAAAACAGTCCAGGATTCCAGGCCAAAAGTTAAATCCATCGCAACAAAACTATAATCACCCAAAGAAAAGCACAATACTACGTATTCCTTCTCCCTCTTAAAGGATCCTTATTAAAACGTGCTCTCTCCATTTTCAACTGTTGACACGAATGGTAATACTTTTTGTATGAAGACTTCCTGACTTTTCATTAATAATTGCAACCAATTTGATTCGACTATAAAACAAAATAATGAGTTTTTCAGATAGCAGCACACTTCAAACCCAAACAAGAGTGAATAAGCATTCCAGTCTCAGTTTCCCTGAACTTTGTGCCTAATTCTAAAAATACATTTATATGGAAAGAGCAAAACCACAACACTGGCCCCAACAAGCTTCTGCCTACAAGGTCTTGGACAAGTGAGCAAAGTTGCCTTTATGATATGCAAATGCAGTTGTTTCCTATTTACAGTTTAACACTGTTATAGAGAGTTATTAAGGCCTGGAAATGCATTTGCTTATATAAATTTTAATATAATTATAGAACAAAACAGGTTGGAAAGGTTCCTGGAATTTATGTGATCCAAAAGAGCAGGGTCAAGCTCTTAAGGTAAACTATCTTGTTTGGTAATTCTGCAGAGTATGTGGATATCTCCAAGGATGAAGATTCCACAACTTTCCTGGGCAAAGCATTCCAGCCTTTGACTGCTCTTCCTGGAAGAACATTACAAAGCTCCTACATCCATAATGAAATTCACATATCCTCCTGTTTGTTCTCTGTGCTAAGTGCATTAGCGTACCAGCACTTCAGACAGGAACCCAAGTGTACCAATTTCCCAGAAAGAGTATAAGGATTTCCCCCATCATGCTGTCCAGTAGGATTTTCCTTACTTATGTGCAAACAATTGGGGTAGGACCCCTTCAGCCCTGTTTTGCTGGTTTTAGGGTCTCTCCTGTCAACATCAAACTTAAATCTTTGTTTACTAAATTGGTCCATCACTTTCTCACTTGCTTATACATCAACTCCACTCTCCATCATTTTATAGGTCTCCTGACTAGACTGGCCAAACTGTTGAGAAATATGCTTGCCCTATTTGGTCAGGTGAATCCTGTCTATTTCAAGCATTGATCCTCAAAGAGCGTAACATAGTTGTAAAAATCAAATCGCTGTAGTCATGCTTGTTATGCACGTCCTCTTGCACTACCACTGGTGTGCACATGAAAAGCAGCAGTAGGTAATAGTCTGAGGAACAGACTACCCTCGGCAGTCTCTCCACATCGTCCCAATACAAGCCCTTGGTGAGAAGTAAAACTCCCTGCACAGAAGGTCAAATTGACAGATGGTGGGCTCCAAACCCTGTAGTAGGAAGTTTCCCACTATTATCACTTGCTGCTTCCTTCTGATGCTGCAGCAAGACTCAGGCTTGGCTGGACTGGATGCTTCAAGAGCTCCTAAGCCCTCATCTGATGCCATGGCACTGAGCTGATCTGCAGATCTGCATATGGAGCAGAAAGATTTCTTCTGGTGCTCAAAATTACTAGCCTTCAGCCTTTGCCATCACAGGACTCCTCAGTTCCCAGCCCAATAAGCACTGATTCTGCCTGCTCCTCCTTCGGTATGGTTAGAGGTTCAGGCTCTTGCACCTGTAGGCTTTCAGAGAAGATCCAATTGACCTCATTCACCACTACTAGTTGTGCCAGTAGAGTTAGCTAGCATCTTCCTGCATCTCCTTTACTTGATAACACAGACCCTCAGCCAGTCCACACCTGCAGACGAGATCACTGTCTCTCCATCTCAACTTGAAGCACTCACTGGAGATGAAGATCTGAAAGCTGCATCCTCCTTCTAAAGTTAGATATGACTCAAGCTCCAAACATTGACCAGAACCATGACATGTAACACATCACCACTGATGAACACACACACAGAGGTTTCTGGCTCCCTGCTGTGTTAGCTGTTAAGCAAACTGCTGCATCTGCTGGCTGTCTCTGCAAGTGGTGCTCTAGGCTCTGCACTCATATGGGCTTCTCCCAGGTACTCACTGAAATGATGCTTGAAGAAAAGCTCAATGTAGCTTTTGATCAGCAGAAGCTGCTAGAGCTTGTTGGCAGCTGCTAGAGGTTGTTTGAAGACGCAGCTATCCCTTCCCATGAGCAACAGGCACCTTCAAGTTCCTCAGAGTCCCCAGAAATCTTCCTATCATCCTATAAGTTGATCTCAGAATATCTAGAACTAGAGCCTGGACACTGCAGCAGCCCTTCGCTGCCTCTATTAGCTGCAGTTTAGCACAGGATGAGCTCTGTCATGCAAAAGCAGCAGGGACCTCAATAGCACATCACACTTCATTACTTCACAATCCTCTAAAGAAAAAAAATGAAATGTCGTAGTGCTGTTAGCAACTACCTACATTTAGGGAAAATATAACATCCATCAGAAGTCCCACTTTCTTGCTGAGTTACTAAACTTAACTTTCTCTCCACTACATGCAAAGGAGGAAAGCACATGAACCTTAATCCACTTTATAAACTCAGATCCTACAACAAGCCCTCTCTTTTCCCTGTCCCCATTCCCCACCTTTTCTTTTAAAGAGCATTTAGGGAGCTATTTATGTGATAATATGGAAGAAAAAAAAAGATATTCAGCCTGTGGCTCTAGAGTCTCATGCAGCTCTTTGGCACTGGCAGAATGATTAGGCTTTTATATGGTTTTGATTAAACTTTTCTTGCTCTGCTAGGCCTCAAGCAGAGTTAACAGTGCACTGATAATATGAACATCACCAGGAAAGTGCAAAAGAGCACCCCAAATCCTCAGAAAATGGACTGAATCTGTGAGGTTATTGGTTTCTCTGCAACATGACACATGTCAAATAGAAGCAAAACATCCTCTTTTCAATGGTGAGGACAGAAACTCTACTAACAAAAACCTTAAAACTAATCATAATATTACAATCCAAAGTACAGTGCAACAAACACACTGAGTTTTCAATCGGGATGATTCTGCAACCTGAAGATTCACACACGCGTAAAGAACAACCCTAGGCAAAGTTCATATATTTGCCACTGATCATTAAGAAAACTTCCCCATATATTACATATGAATTACTGAAAAGGACTGAGAACCTTGACCACCTTGGGAATATTTATATAGAATTAGCAGATTATTACATAACAACATAGTAGCACAAAATTTTCCATCTCCAGAGCACCTAAGCATCAGTCCTACACTCAGCCCTTTGTTGCTCTGTTCAGCCACAGAATGAGAGAGTCAGGGTTTCCAACAGGAACGCTTCACATATGCTTCACATACCACAAAAGGACATGTGAAATGATGCATTCAATTGCAAGAAAAAAAGGTCATAAAGGATAGTACTTTATATGTGATTTGTTGTTAAAATAGTTAATTTTCATCTGGCTCTTCTGCACATTTGAGGTTCTTAAGATCCCTCACTAACAGGTCTGGAAAGAAGTTTCTTTCTGTTTCTTCCAACTTTCATAGCACCAGAAATCTAATTATTAGCTAAAGCAATTGGTATCACTAGAATAGTCAACCTGAAAAAGGATATTTGCTCTATGGCTGTGACCTTGAATGCCAAGTTTTAGCAATGAGCAAATATTTACAACTAGTTATAAACCCCTAAAAATAGAGGTTCATAACACAAATGCTGACAGACCTTAACTAAGTTGGTGTGAGCGGGCGCCACTATAATTAAATAAATCACCAAGGTCTGTTGACAATTAGAAAACTCATTTTGGTTTGCCACAGAGACAAACAAAAATTCTGTTCATTATAATTTTACTGGAATATGATGTCATAACATGTAAGCATACTGAAACAATCTGCTGCTTTTCTAGCCAAAATATTAATTGCATACTAAGGAGCCCTTGGGGCCTCTTCCTTTTTGGCCATCAAATCCACACACACAAAGACACAAAGTATTAGTACATACGTTATGTGTTCAAACTGCATTTCCTGCATTTCTTTGGATTCCTCAATGGAATAAATGTTTCTGATAAATACTGTTAATTTATTATTAGAAGTGGGGAGAAAGTGCAAGCTGCAGCTCAAGGAAACTAGAAAGTTTGTTTAGATTTAGCCTCCTTTTCACTGTTAAACACTCCAGTGAGGTTTTGTCTAAATTCTAACGGCCAATGTATTCTTCACCTATGCAAAACAGAACAAAAAACCAAATTACTTCCCCACTACATAAGCGTTACAGGAAGAATTACACTATTCCCATACTGCAAAGTGAAGAAGAACAGGAACCATTTTGGCCAAGATGGGGGCCACTAAAACATGAGCTACCACATGGTAAGGAAAATCAGTTCTCAGATGCCAGCTCCATTCTGTACACATTTTCCCTCTGGCTCCTTCCCCTATCAGCTCAATCAACCTGGCAGCCTTGCTGACACTGCTTAACCAGGGAAACACTGTGAGCTTTGCGAGGGGAGGGATAGAGAGCCACAGATTGTGCAGGGGATTAGGAAACAGCATTTGCTGTGAACAACTTTTTCTCCGTAACACTTGGAATTTCTCTAGGGGAGCAAGTTGTTTAGTGCAGCTGTTCCCTGGCCATACCCTATTATTCTAAGCAGTCCATTAGCCACGTGCATTTCTTACAGATGTGTGTTCTGTGTTTTGAAGAAGGAAATATCCAGTAGAGCAACTTTCGTCTTCATACAGTTCACCTTCTGGTTCTTTCAGCAGGTCCACGATACCACCTGGGAACAAAGAGGCTCTCTTTTCCAAGTACTTCTATTGAGATCTACAGTCCATTATCCCTGAATCAGTCTGTCCTCATCTAGATTACCTCCACATCCTCCAAAAACATTCTTAATGTAAAGCAAGTGAAATGAGGCCCTGTGTATCACTTTTAGCCAAACACATCCCTTATTAGGTGAAAAGACAATTTTCTTTAATTTCTATTCAGCTGATTTATTTATATTGGCTATGACTGTTTTCTCTTCTAACACTGACCACCCTCAGCTACAGAGATAAGATTGGGGGGGAAAAAAATTACACTTGCCCCAGATTATTCTTCCTTCACTTTATGGCTTTAAACTGTAATTCAAATCTTTAAAAACTACTATTTATTTCATTAATTCTGGATGATTCAGTACTTTTTCTTGATACAATATTTGCTCTGATCAGTTTATGAAATCAAATTTGACCTAGTTGTAGAAACCCCTTAAGCAACAGAAAGTTTAATGGACTATGTAAGAATTGTAAAGAATAATCCATCTGTTGGAAACATTAACAGAAAGAGATTCAAAAGCAACTATTAATTTTTAAAAAAAAATAATGAGAGAACATAACAAAGACGCTTCCCATTTTAAGACATAGAAACCTCAAACTTTCTCCATTTCAACTGTAAGAATATAAGCAAATCCTGCATTAAACAGTCAAGATACATGAGTTGCAGGTAAACATATAATGTAGTTCTCTTTATCTGTTCAAGTTTATTAGAAAACAGTTACCTACTTCCAGTGCTTCTGTTGGGAGGATGATCTAGAAGCTGAGTTGACACTTTGGAATCTCCTAATGTTCAGCTTAGCTATACTTCCACATTTTGTTTCATTTTGATGCTATCCTTTAACTTCTATAGCTCACTTACTTATTTTATTACATTCACCCTCCAAGGCAAGGTTTACCATTTCTTCTCAGCTTTTGTTTTACAAGGGAACAAGTCAAGGTATTATGGAAGATGGTCTTTATAAAATGCTAGCCACTACGTTGATAATCCTTCACAGCCCTTCCTTATACTCTCTCCTGTTCTTAAACATAAGAGTCAGAAACAATAAATAATACAGCATATGAAAGGCTAACAGCATTCTGTATAACAGCTATACTTACATACCTTTACTAAAAATATCTTGCTCAACACATCTTATTCACATTTGCTTCTCTTCTGGTTCAATCATATCAGCTGCTCTTAGTGTATCTCACAATTAATATTAGATAACATTTCTATTCTGTAATTTCCAACTGAATAACCCCCAGGTGACAGTTAGCACTACTAGTGCTTATGGTCTTAACCTTACATCTTATAATGGAAAATCAAGTGTCATCCTATTTCCAGTAGGTCAACCCTCACAACCATTCAACTATTCCTGTACATCTTGCTCTTCCTGTGGAGCAATGATGCCTTCTACATCCCATGAATATTCTCCTGTTCTTTGTGCAAACATCTGTAACAAAATTAGACAGGTTGATTCTAAAACAGGAAGAACTGCACTTCTACACTTAATAATCTTCCTCCAAGCCTGAATTTAAATACTGCTGATTACTTTTCTTCTCCTTTCCCACCTTAAGTATACAATAACCTGATGCTCAGTTTTATCTTTGTTTTCTTCAATGTCTTTATTCATACTTTCTTTCAAACTTAATGCCGAGTCTGTGAATATTTCACAAAGTTAATGATGATTCCTTTTCTTTTTTTTTTCCTTTTTCCTTCTTTTCCTGGGCTGAAGACTGCAGTTCCTTCGAGCAGTATGACTAACTTAATCAAAAAATTGACTCATGTTTTCACTATCACAGTATCGAAACATTCCTGAGTAAAAAAACAAAAGGGAGGGGGATTCAGTTTAATATAACATTATCTAATGTGGAATCTTCCCAGAAGAATTTCTGAAGACAAGACAATAATATTGCCACATCATTGTATCTCTGAATTCCAAGTTGCTCAATACAGACATTTGACTGAAATAAGCAGTTACTCTGCACGTGCCACTACTTTGTTTGTCATTTGCAGTAAACATGTACATTCACAATGGAAAAAAGAGTTGTTCATTAAAAGTAATTAAAAGAAACCAACAGAAACCTACAGACACTGTAACTTTAAAAGTTTAACTACAAAGTTAAATAAGTCAAGGATTAAGCTGAGAAGTACACAGCAAGCATAGTGAGCCAGCTTTGTCACACTAGTTACACAGAGATGCTTCTATTCACAGTAAGTTCAGATCTCTGCTTCTACTTCTATTGCTCTCCCTCCTTCAGTCTAATGCCTAAATGTCTAGAAGAAACACTTTTCAACGTGCCAGGGTCTAAAAACCAGTGTGAATGCCTTTTTTAAGCAAAGAAAAATGAGTTCAGGAGATGAGAGAAAAAAAGGCTAAGGAGATATGAGAGGAAAAATCTAGAGGAAAAAGGATTGAGTGATGAATATTACAAAGTACTGTACATTGGATACTAGGGCTGGAAAAAAAAGTGAAAAAACAACTATCACAATCAAGAAGAGAGCACAGAACAAAATGTTATGTGCCTCTGAAGAAGTATTTTTATCTATCAACCAAATAACTAAGTCATGAAAATGGCCAACATAACTTCAACTTATTCTTGACTGCAAAACCAGCATAAATAATATAAGAACATAACAATAATACTGCCTCCAGAGTTCAAGGCATTGAAAAATGTCAAGTGGACAATGTCGAAATGGAGATGGGGGCTGGCAGAGAGGAAAAGATAAATACAAAGAAAAAGAAAATGTTCTTTTCCATGACATAAAAACAAGTACATTAAGAATAAAAGAAAAAACATAATGAAGCTGTGATGTACACTGTATACTTAGAGGTTAAAGCAGACATCCAGAAGACAAACATCTCAAACACTTATCTACTTTAGCTCATAAAATTTCCCATGAACTGTATTACTCACTAATCTTTACAAGCATGCAGAATGGTTACTGAGAATGCTGTCCAAATACCCATTACAGTAAAAGAACATAAACAATGTTGCATATCTGACTACAATATCACTTTCTTTCTACATAAGAAATTCATGTCAAAAGAAATCATGTCACTTGTCAGCCTAGAGACTAAGTAAATGAGGAAATGAAGTACCTCACTCATTTAATTTTATCATATACTGGTAATATAATGCCAATAAAATTGTTACTAACAAAATCATCTCAGTCTTAGGACTTCATAGGAACTAATTAGTCTAAAAGAACACAGAGGAAGAAGGCCCAAGAAAACTCTGTGATTGTCACCATCCAAATTAACTTCAATTCAAAAAACTATAGTGTATGTTGGGCTACATTCTGTTCCCACTTGGAGGAATGTAAACACAGAGACATTAAATAGTATTATCCTGTGTTAAAAAAAAAAGTTAGGCTCTCATTTTAAACTGGGTAATTAAAGGGCTGAAAGTAAAAGCAAAATGAAATAAACACAATTCTGGCTTAACAAGTCTCTCAGCAGCCAAGTGCAGTTAACTGAGGACGCATACCTGCCTCCATCACTACCTGTCATTTCTGTATCCTCTGAAAATGTACTATCATGGCCAGCTAAAGCTTCTGTCCAAAACTCTTCTCATCTATGTCATCAAACTTGCAAAGAAATCGGATGTGAGATAGAGAGACACTGGTAAATTGAGAAGGCAGGTCAGTTTGTGGATGGCCTTATGAAGGAAGCTGCATCTACACCTGGGAGGGGAAAGGAAGGGGCCTCTAAATCAATCATAGCAAAGTCTGGAAGGGGCAAAAAGGTCAGAAAAAAAAAAAAGACAAGTGGTAAAATATTTTAGTGCCTTGATTCCTTTCTACATAAAAGCATAAGCTTATTAGAACTCCTAAGGAAGCTTATTCATCAATAGCAAACATAACACTCATTCAATTTTAATGGTGTAATGGGCAAAATCATTGACTGGTAAGTATATAAATTCATTGCTAATAAAAAAGAATAAGTGATACAATGAGGGTGCAGTGGTAGTCATCACCAATTAGAGTAACTTGCCCCAGTTGGTCCACTGAACGTAATTTAGAACTGAATATTAATACAGGAAAAAAAGTTAGATCATGTTAGATCAAGATACAAAAATACGAAGTTACAGACTTGCTAAAAGGTAGGAAATGTAGGAAATGTTTATAAGACGGTGTAGAATTGTATCCCAGAAAGCAAGGACTCAAAAAAAGACTTGGAGGATGGAGATATCAAGGGCCATTGATCACATTTTTAACTGAAATTGTTCTTAAGACCTTTCATTTAGTAAACAAAGTCAGTATGGAGATTAACTTCACTGAATTGAGCTAAGGATCATGTGCTGATGTCCACCCTTCCTAAGAATTGCCATTTCTGCTTCACTAACACTAATATCAGACTTGAATCTAAATAAGTAAGTTGATTAGACTCCATTTTCTCCTCTTTTGTCAGGGAAAACAGCTCAAACCTAAGAGAGTTAGTTTTTTTCCCAGAGAATATTTCCCTTTTTATCACAACACTGGGGCATTCAGCCTCATTTCAGTAAAACAAATCATCCAAACAAATTGTGGTGCTGAAGCACATGATACTGTGAGTGCAGCTATCCTTTCTGTGTCAATAACAAATTAAAACTGTCATTCTGCTTTAAAAGATCCTAAAATACAAGCAGATCTTCAAAAGATCTTTGCCATTAGCATTCTAGAAGAGATGCTAACTGTACCTCCTTTCACAAAACACACGCAGCCATAACAATCACTACTGTAGACAAGACACGAAGAGAAACTCTTAACACTGGTCTGCTGGCAATAAGTTCTGCATTCACATTCCATATTTCTATCATAAAAGAATCTTGAAAACATTTCTTGAGAAAATTTAATACTTCCTCAATCTGTGGCAGAATGTTAAATTCAAAGGCAACAAGGAACTTGGATTAGGAGAGAGTACAATTCCAGTTAGACCTTACTGAGCTATAATCTGCTAAAAATTAGCCAATAACCTTCTTTCTGCTTGCTCCCCTCAGGACAATTATGACAGCCTCTCAAACTAACATTTGAGCTGTAACAGCAGTTCACCTGTACCATTATCAAAAAAGGCAAGCAGAGAAGGTATTTGCTGGTAACCGATGTCAAGGTTCTGGACCCAGCAGAAAGGCCAGAACAAGAAGGGAGACCAGCCAATCTTGGTTCGACTGAACTTAGTACCTCACAGATCTCTCAACTAAAATATCTGCAGTTCACCAGAAGTACAGGAAAAAGATATGGGTGAATAGAAAGCTAACTGTGGAATAAAAGAAACACACCCAAAATGTTCCTGCTGCTGGAAGAGCATTCTGAATCAGTGCCTATTTATATAGTGTTCCATCTGTATCCTGAAAGTAAAACTGCCTTAAAAACAATTGGGTCTAGAAAAAGGAATATGGACACCAAGTGAGCTGTAAAGCCAACAGACTGAAGTGGTTCACAAGGTGCTGGGGCAGGCAGCTGGCACTGAAGATCTTTGAATCAGAAGATTTACGGGAACTCAAGAGAAAAAGCAATTTGGATAGACAGACATCAGGCAAAGATGATGAAGACCTATATTTCATCTATTTATGCTTTTCTGCCAAGGGGAGAACAAGAATAATCATGCTTGAAAGTTGGAGAAACAGCTCTGGGGCCAGATGCACTTAATCCAGAGCAAAGAAAGATACGAGGAAGTTGAAAACCCAAAGAAAATAATCTACCAAAACCTTCTCCCATAGACAGTTTCAGGAGAAATACCAAAGTCAGCCAAGGACCACAAAGGACAGGGCAGTCATCTTAGCAGACAGAGTAAGAAAGCAAGTGGTTTGAGGAGCTCATTATATTCTGAAAGAAAATGAAGAAAAATGTTAATTAAGATAAAAATAAAACACTGGCATTCAGGAGTTCCTCTGTAAATAGAGCCAAGTGGTCATTGACAAAACTACTTAATCTTGAGTGAGGATAGTTTAGAAGAATGCAAAAGTGCAAAATGTCATGTCTTACATGTGAAAAGTGATGAAGCATCTAGATGCTCTACCGTTAACAGTAAGAATTTCATGATACCAAGTAAGTGCATTGATTTGGAGAACAAAGACACACTACTAGGTGTCCTGTCCAATAAATTTGCTCTATATCCTGTCAGCATGATTTTTAGCCTACATAAAATTACTTTAACAGCTGTCAATGTCATATTGGAAATATACTTGAGAATATATTTCATTGACACTTGATTGGTTAAATGCATCCATTAATGCAGCAGATAGTAGTGATCGGGTGCATTTGTGAAGATCATAGAAGAACCAGGAACATCTGAACTGGTAAACTTTGCCCACAGGAAATCCCAGACTTTCTTCTCAACTTCTTTCTAAGTGAGGCTCTTTCTCAGCAACTCCTCATCCAGGAGGACTGTCAGCAGGAGAGCCGCATCCTTAAATGCTGCATTTTCATGGTCACCATACTTGTAAAAGATTAAGGTGGAGCTGGCAGGCAGTAACTCAAATCGATGTACCACTGCTACCTTCTTGCCTGCTGTGAAACCAGAGCTGAGCTCATTGTCTACCTCCAACTTGACAATATCACTATCCAGTATGGTTTTGTCTGCCCCATTTATTTAGGATGACACACATACTGTGCCAGCACACTTCATTTAATGCCGTTCTGTGAGCACTCTAAAACTTCATCAAAACAGGGTGAGGGGACTGCAGAAAAATCACTCCTGAACAGAATTTAACGGAGTCTGTAGATTCCATGGTAGGATCTGAGTTTTCAGATCCCAGATACTCTATGTATTTTTATGATATAAAATACTGCAGAAATTAAACACCAGCTGTCAAAAATTTTATTGCAGGAATAAATACTCTCTGTTTAGGAATTTTCATTTATTTTTTAAGCCAACCATACTAATCACTGGTGTCTAAACTGATAGCTACTGGCAATGGCAAAGCTCATCACCTGCAAGCTCCCTTGCCACTGTTCTTTTGGGAAAACTATCATAAGACAAACAGATGTTTCTGATGTTTTACACCAACAGGAAATGGACTGACTTTCTCCCTTTTCCTTTCCTAGAAACAAATACTAGCAAAGAAACATCCTAGCACAGCTGTACTCAACACTTTCCTTACAACAATGTCTGTGTGGGAGGCAGGCAATGAGTGGGAACAAACAGGCCAGGGGAAGTGAAGTGTATCATGCAGAAAATGAACACAAAGAACTCATTTAAAAACTCTGAATGGATTATTGCACCATGACATTGATACACTAGCAGGGTAATAACAGTATGATGTACAAGATTTTGCTTTAGGATGTGATACAAATCTTATCTCAACTGGTAAGGTACAAAACTGAATCAATTATCTGCTGACAATCTCAATGCCCTCCAGATGTACAGACGTCCACGTTATCAGAAAGCATCACTAGTATGAACAAACTGCAGGCTTGGAGGCTGAGTTGCAGCCTTGCCTTTAAGGATACGTCTTTAGGTCAAGCCATAGAAATGAAATAATATGGTGAAATGCAGAATTCTTGCTGTCTCTGTGTGACTAAACCAAGCTCTTTTACTGATGTTTGACTTAAATTAAAAAGGAAAAATAACACTGAAGTTAATGCATTGTAGCCTCAATCATAACAGGAGAAGGAAATTGGAAGAAAACAATGAGACAAAACATTGCAGCAAACCTGATTTTAATTGTTTTATGCTGGAATTATGACATTTTAAAGTCATGAGAAGTTTTAGAATATAACTTTTTAAGAAGAGTGCTTCTGCTGTGAAATTCCTGCACCAAAACATAAATTTATGCTGCCATCTAATGGTCTAAATCAGCCATTTCCAGCTCAACAATTAAACTGCTAATCTGAACTATCGCTTCCATTAGTCTTAGAACTATTTCTTTCCCTAAATTTTAACTCTCTGCAATCCATATCTACTTTTCAGAATGAAATTAAGAGTGTAATGACATTTAAGGAGGTAAAACCTATTCAAATCAAACAATTTTTATTTCACAGAATCACACAGAATCAGCAGGTTAGAAAAGACTAATGAGTTTGTTACTCTGACACTTATCACTCTCTCTTCTCTCTAGGTAAAATTTTTATCCTTCTCCAGTCCATCCACTGCGATAGTCAGATGACTCCCACTCTAGCACTCAAAATTATTACATATCAACATTCCTAGGCTTATTTCTCAGAGTAGATTCCAGCTCCAGATTAAGAAGCCTAAATTTAGGTATTAATGTGTAGGTATTTAGGTAGTTAATGTGTAAGAACTAAGCTGCTGTTACAGTGAAGCTCTGGAGAGACTCAAACAAAATGCAGACATCTCAATGTTTGATGTGACAGAGATACATTTGAGATACAGTTGTGTACTTAAGTTATCCGCATAATGTGACATTTGACTGGTCCATGAAAAGCACAAGTTTCCCACAAATAGCTAGAGTTCTGGTGGATTACATAAAATGGTATGATAACTGAATTCCGTTTTCAGGGGTTCCTCTAATTGCCTAAATGTAGGTATACAGAGCTCTAAGGTATCTTTGTCTGGCCTTCAGCTGCCCCTTCAGTAAATATCTCCTCTAGGTCTTCTGCCAAATCTACCAGTCCCATGTGGATGTCTCAGAGACCCTACAATGTCTCAAGCAGCACTAGAGGCCTATGTTTAGGCAACTTAGTGTCCTCACATCTGCAGCAAAACGTATCCTGGGGGTTGGGGGAAATCTGCTTTGTACACAGCTGTGCATAAAATCCTCCTCTGCTGCAGAAAGCCTCAACAGAAAGGCTCAATAACTGGAATTCAGCAATAGATAACAGGCTAATCACATGCTTGTAGTCATGAACAGACTCCACGGACTGATCTGAACTTTACCTTTTCTAGGCTACTGACTGATCTAATCAATAGTAGATCAAAGTTCTTAAGACGCAACAATCCTCTACATTATGCACTAGACTATTTGTGCCTCTAATGGATGAGGTTCTCCATGCAGAGACATCTCCTGCCAGAAGGTGAACAGGGTGCTCAGGCAGCATAAAAGGACTTTGAAAGGCTGGGAGAATGTCAGCCTGCGTTCTCTTTCTGTAAATAAACTAACTGGGTTGTATAATTCCAGGTGTACTTCTGGAGATAACCTCAACAGATTCTACATTGTCTCCTGCAGTGCAACCTAATTCAAAATTTGGCTTTTATACCTCTTGTGGTTGAATTTTCCTTTTTTTTACACAGGACTATGTAACTCTTACAGAAAAAATGAAGCTGGGTGAGGATTTAGACTGAATTCCTAAGCACTCAATGTCAATGCTAGTCTCAAAGCTGTTCCCTTTGATGCATGTATTAAATCTTACTCAGTGTTCCTAGTAGAAACAAACTTTTCCTTTTATGTTTTCACCGTTCAATCTTTTATTCAGCTGATCTGACAAATTCAGTAATTTATCAATAATCACACAGTTTATTCTCTTTTCGATCATTAGACTGGAGAACTTGTTAGTCCACTATGAAGCTAGCAATTGTAGAAGTAGCCAGCCAAAGACCAGTCCTTAAACTTCCTTCCACTTTGTCTCCTTTTAAAGGCCTGATTCAGTATTTAGGGCACTGGTCCACAGGGCTGATAGACATCATTTCTACCTAGGATCAACTAAACCTAAGCAAACCATTCCACGCAGCAGCTCAGTATCCAGCTGAGGAGTTACCTGCCCAGTAGGTAGGTACTACATGCCCACAGGGGTGATGCCCTATGCTTTGTGGACAGGCAGCTTGGCTGGCCTCAAGAGAGACAAGAATATACTGCTTCTCTATTTCTCTGAGTTTGGTCTTGCAAACAGCACTGTGAAAAAGCATTCACTGTCAAAGAAATATGTGCTCAGAATGATAAAGTTGTAAAGAAAAAGAGGTATGGTCTGCGTACTCTTCTCCCCATGCATGAAGGAGAAAGGGGATAGTCTCCTCCTTAGTCTGTAGTATATTATCTGTGCAGGAAGAAGCAATCATAAACAAAATCAACATGAAAGCTCAAGTGCAGCAGAAATTGTCAAAGAGCACAGAAGCTGCATTTCATCCCAGAGACACTACCACTTCGCATGACGTGCTTACAGAACTATCATACCATCCAGACTATTCACCCCAAGCAAGAAACTGCTTTAATTACTCCCATTCTTTAGCTTGTCATTGTTTTCTATTTTCTTTGTTCCTATACTGCACAAGTTTTTTTTAATTATGGAAGCTTTTTTTTTAAGCACTTTAGATTGTGGTCAGACATATTTTAAGGATTTTTATATAATAGGCAAATAACTTCTGAATTCTCTCAAAGCCAAGGCTTGAATTTTGTGATCTCTTTGACAGCATTTCCCATACTAAAACATCAAAAGCTGCTGTTTAGTTTCTAGAGGTTTTATTTCTTGGCTGAAAACACTCAGTTAACCAAACTAACTTAACCAAAGTCTGTAAGATATAATTTCTGTTTTGTCACTTACAGACATTCTATAATTGAAAATACTGCAGGATAATTAAACTTCAGGAATTAGTCTCTTCAGTTCTTCATTGAACTTAAAATAAAACAAACCAGCATTCAACGGCGACAAAGCAAAATGGATGATCCTGTAGTCTGAGTTGATATCTTATTATATAGTTTAATTGCTCTAATTTGAACAGCCATGCTTTTACTCTTTTTCATGTGGTTTAAGCCAATTCTATACTCAGAGATGCAAGGGAGTACAGGTTCTCTCATCGGCTACAGATATGAGCTTGTTAGCAAAGTTCCTGAAAGCATCAGTGTTTCTTTTCCCAGGGTCAGCCTGCAGAGCTCTTAGATAAAAGAAGATATACAAAACACCATGTTCACCATTTTTGGCTTTTCTGTAACGTATATTGTTTGAACTCAAAAGGTCCTTAAACGCCTTTGTTGCAAAATTGCTCTAAATTACTACTGCTGAGGTTTTCAAAAGGTAGTATAAAAGTAAATTCTCAGTGCCAAAAAGTTTTTTTCCTTTACTATAATCTGTTAGTAATATAGAATTTTTTGTTAAATAAATAGGTACCTACTAAACTCAGGGTTGACAGCTTTTTTGCAAAAGCTCTGCCTTATCAGAGGCCATCGAGCCTCCTAGTACCAAATTTGCATGGATTTTACTTGAATAAAGAAAATCAAGGACTCCCAAGCTTTCTCATCAGAATGAGATGAATAAAGTTTGAAGTTCTTATCTATATTGTGAAATGATGTGCAGTATACACATACTGAACCTACGAGAGACCTAAGTTGATAACTTCACGTGACAGACTTCAGCAGCTTGAGTTGAGATGCAGTGTAACAGCAACAGCCCAATGCTGCTAACAATCTAGCAAGTATTGCATTCACTAGCTTGAGTGAAGAGACAGGTTAATAAATCCATACTTCATCCACTCTCAAGTGGGACTGTATTTCATCTACTTGACTACCCCTAAGAGGGAAGCAGACTCACCCTGCACTTTCTAACTCAGCACAGGAAATAGACCCAGAAGATTAGCACCTTTACCCTGGTGTCACACACTGCCTTATGTGCCTTACCTTCTGCATGCTAAGAGTTTTGTACTTGCAATTCTGTAGCCTGCCTTTTACTTGCAGCTCTGTAATCCTTTAAGCCAACTAGCCAGTGGCCTCCAGTTTCTCTGGCTGTATTTTTCCCTTGCTACTGTTCTCAAGAACCTTCATCTGGAAATAACAACAAATTCACAGCACTGTATCTATAGGGTACTGTAACCTTATGGTACCTTAGCAGCAGCTTTTGGTATACATTACTAAGCCAAATAACATGCTTGCACAAAGCTCAATAAGTAGCCAGCTTTCAACACCTGCCTTGATGCCTTGATGCAGCACTATCATAAGCAAGAAAAAGTCCTGAGCAAGTCCTGATGAAAATCATAGTATCACTACAGGCAACTGTTACAGGGAACACTTCCTGCATGGGAAAGGAGACCCAGAGGAGGATGCTCGAAACACCACCACTTCCTTTCCAAGCTGGCCAATGGGAAAACTTTCCCCTTCTTATCCTTTTACTTGTGTGCTTTCCAGTTTTCCATACAAGGAATTTTCCTATTCAATATCAATTTACACTACCAGCTGCAGACCTTGCAATTGGATCTTTGCATCTTGCATGTAAAACTCTTTCAACATCCTCTCTGTGCAACACATTGACCATATAAACATAAGCTGCATAAGAGAATGTAGCTCTTCACATGCTTAAATCAATGCAAGTTGCCCTTAACTCCCAAACTTCTAAACTGTTCTCTCCAGTGAGGGCACAAGCTTCTGTGTGACTAGTTGCAGGCCTAGGAGTAACTTCTCCCTCCCTCTCTCCCCAAACCAATGCATTTCCAAGCAACTCAACTCCCAGAGCAGGAGACGGGAAACTTGCAGGGATATAAAGGCTGGGGACAAAATGAAGAAGGAGGAATCACTGCCACCTAAACAGAAATAATCTTAGCCTGACAAGAAAACTAGCTCTCAAATTTGCATACAAATAGCAACTCTTAGACTACATTACAATGAGTTACTGAAAAGAGTCTTTTGTACCACCTGAAATACAAGACTTAACTGGTCTAAAGATATGCCCCAAGATGAATACTTTAACTCAAGTCACTCATCTTCACAGAATCAAAGTTTCCTAACACAATCTCTTAATCTTCATCTGTATCATCATCTGTTTGAAAAGCACTTCTTTTTAAACAGAGATCAGTAAAGGGAATTTAGTTACAGCACACAAGACAAAGCTAGCTTTGAACCTACTTAGCAGATTTTTTTATCTATTCTGATTGCAAATAATAAACTACAGTCAGATACTGATGAAAATGGAAAATACTGATTATAGCATATTACCTACATTATTTTTCAAATCTCATTTTTAAACAGTCTATGTGGTCTACATCTACTTAGGAGTTCCAAAAAATTCTTCCATTCTGCTACCAGGCTGCTAAAAATCAGCAAATGAATGCTAAATATAACACGGCAGTATTAAGTTACTTCAAAAGGTAATAAACATAACATGTACCCCAGGAACATAATATAGTAGTACCATATGAAGCATATGCTTCATATTCAGGACCTTGCTTACTACTGTAACAGCTCTAGAATGTGTCCCCAGACTCTCCTTCAATGAGGCACGAGATGCACAGCGGGTAGTCCCACGACTGTATTATATGACACCATTCTTCTGTTTCCTCCTTACTCTGATATTCGTGTGTGAGCTAGGGCACACAAAGGGGGTATGTTTTTACGTAAACAGATAAGGATATTTAGTTACTTAATACTTACAGTTTTTTATCAATTTACCAGTCACAATATTATTAGCCCTCCTGCATCAACAACTGCACTAAATTAAGCACAATGAAGCAGGTAAGCACAGATTCTGGCCTTCTGGCCTACCCTGTCTATTCGCTTTGTGATCAGAAAAATCAAATGCTTTTGCCTACCTAACACTCCCAGAGTAATAAAGTCCATGTAACATTTGACCCTAACATGGGAACATGCTTCCCACGAAATAAAGTTCCCAAGGAAGCAACTTTTTAAAGATTTCACTAGATGTACTAATTGCTTTCCAAAAAAGAAATAAAAACCTTAAAACTTAGCAACTGCTGTTTCAGGGTTCTGCTTCCACGAATATGTTTCAGTAACTATTTTCAGATTCCAAAATTCCTCATTATATTATTTTGACTAGAACAGTTTGACTACAAGATAAAAATGTAATCTCATTAAAAAGGCAATTCAAATAAGGGTAGGATTTCTAGATATTAACAAAACTCCTTTCAAACATCATAGTTACGTTTTACACCATGACATATGTTAGCAGAGACTCAGGTCAGTAGTGACTAGAAATATAACGCAAGTAATAAAATAATCAGGCACTGTTCTGCAGGGTAATGAGTTTTCTTTCAGATTACTTTTTTTTTGTTTATTACAGTTCTAGGTATTGTCGCTATTAAAAAAAAAAACAGAATAAAACGTTAAAACCCTGAAGTTATCAGGAATCAAAAAATCTTAGGAAAAATAAAATAAGATTAAGTCAACTGAAATATTTTCCTTAGACAATTCTGAAATGCTGTATTTTCATTTCAAACTCCTTAACTTTAAAATGTTGCTGTGAATTCCATTTTTAATAAAAGATCAGTTTTGAACTAAAACACTTCTTCAGAGTTCATAACCTCATTCTTTCTGATAATGAAGAGATGCATAAAAATTAAAAGGAAATCCACTAAGCAAATCTTTATAAGAAACACAACATTTTCCACTGATAAAACAGGCTATTAGAAATTCCTAACATCTTTGGTTTGGTATTTTTCTTAATTTAAAGATTAGACTTGGTATTGGTTTTGGAACTACAAAAGAGTTTATCTAATTCTTTCCAGTACCTGAAAGGGAACTACAAGAAAGCTGGAAAGGGACTATACAGGTTTTTGGTGATAGGACAAGGGGGAACAGGTATAAACTGGAGAGAGGTAGATTTAGACTTGACATAAGGAATTATTTCTTTACCATGAGAGCAGTGAGGCTCTGAAACAGGCTGCCCAGGGAAATTGTGGCTGCCTCATCCCCAGGGGTGTTCAAGGCCAGGTTGGATTAGGCCTTGGGCAGCCTGGTCTGGTGGGAGGTGTCCCTGCCCATGGCAGGGGGGTTGGAACTAGGTAATCCTTAAGGTCCCTCCCAACCCAAACTATTTTATGATTCTATTCCTTTCTGGAAAAATAAAGAAAATTGTGGCAGAAAAAAAACCCCAAAACGTATCACAGGAGATAGAAGTTTCTCAGATAGCAAATTAATACATATATGATCTTAAGTTTCTCTCAGACTGTTGCACTAGATACAAACTACATCTAATTCGGGGTAAGCTAGAACAGTTTTTCTACCTGTAATAAAACTGTATAAATATCAAAGATGAAGACGATTAAAAAATTTAGAACATAAGAATGAAAACAGTTAAGAAACAGGCTGGACCACTGGGCTGAGCCTAACAGCATGAGGTTTAACACGGCCAAATGCCGGGTCCTGCACTTGGGGCACAACAACCCTATGCAGAGCTACAGATTGGGAGAAGTCTGTCTAGAAAGTTGTCAGGAGGAGAGGGACCCGGGGGTGTTGGTCGACAGCCGACTGAATGTGAGCCAGCAGTGTGCCCAGGTGGCCAAGAAGGCCAATGGCATCTTGGCTTGTATCAGAAACGGTGTGACCAGCAGGTCCAGGGAGGTTATTCTCCCTCTGTACTCAGCACTCGTGAGACCACTCCTTGAATCCTGTGTTCAGTTCTGGGCCCCTCACCATAAGAAGGATGGTGAGGCTCTGGAGCGAGTCCAGAGAAGAGCGACAAGGCTGGTGAAGGAGCTGGAGAGCAGGCCTTATGAGGAGCAGCTGAGAGAGCTGGGGGTGTTTAGCCTGGAGAAGAGGAGGCTGAAAGGAGACCTCATTGCTCTCTACAACTACCTGAAAGGAGGTTGTGGAGAGGAGGGTGCTGGCCTGTTCTCCCAAGTGACAGGGGACAGGACAAGGGGGGAATGGTCTCAAGCTCTGCCAGGGGAGATTTAGGCTAGAGATTAGGAGGAAGTTTTTTACAGAAAGGGTCATTAGGCATTGGAATAGGCTGCCCAGGGAGGTGGTTGATTCACCTTCTCTGGAGGTGTTTAAGGCACGGGTAGACGAGGTCCTGAGGGACATGGTTTAGTGTTTGATAGGAATGGTTGGACTTGATGATCCGATGGGTCTCTTCCAAGTTGGTGATTCTATGATTCTATGAAAACTGTTCTACTCACTTTAATTTTCAATTTTTTTAATCTTTAAGAATTTTATAGTTTAAAAACAGAATTTTGAATTTGTTTTTTCAATAATCATTCTGACTTGTTACGATAACAACAGCATTAATGGAGGGTTCTGAATCTAGGTTTCTAAACTATGAAATAAAGTATTTTCCCTAATCAAACACCGAGGACTAAGGAATTGAGATAGTTGTCTAGGCCAAATGGTTAAAAAAAACCCCAAAAAACAAACATCAGAACAGTTTCAAGTCAATTTTCAAAATGCAGCCCTCCTAATTTTACAGTCAATTCTAAGAAAATTGTGCTTAATTTTTAATGATACTGATTCTAATCACATGATGTCACAGCAAAAAAGAAAAAAAGTAAAACCTCTCTCTGAAGTTAATGCTGTGCCTCCTCAGTGCCATAGCTCTAGACTGCAACTCCAGTATGCACATTATGAAAATAAAAGCAGTTGGTTTACATGTCTTTATTCCTTGTGACATGCTTAGGGCACATCATCTTTTAGAAAGCAAATATTCGTGTTTCTAAATAAGGCAGCAGAGACTCTCCTTAGTAAAATCTTAGTTTTACTTTATTCTGAAGTAAGCTGGGAAGTTCATAAATATTTAGAACATGTTGATAAGGAAAGGCTAAAACACACCAAATAACAGAAAAAGTACAAACCTCTGATTGTACATGCCCCGGAAATTGTAATTTGCTCTATAATTGGGAAGTGGCTTTGGATCTAATGGCCTGTAGATGGCAGGCTCTCCTCTTTTCATAGCCAGACCATTCAGCTCCACTGTTGGAGTTATACTGCCTGCAAAAAAACCCAAGGAACACAGGTAAGACATTTAAACCATAAATACTGCAAATCACACAAGCAGGACTGAAACGAGCAGCAAAGACAGAGCTGCATGATATTATTTGGCTCTTAAATTAAAACCGAAGAAATTACAATGACATTTTAGTGCCTCTACAAGGCAGGGATATAGATGCCAATTTAATCACAAGTAATGAAAAAGAACGTTTAAACATTTATCTTGGTACATTTTCTATGCAGTTTCTGTAGATTAATCTTCACATATGAATAAGTAAGTCAGCACTGTAATCAAGTTGGTTATTCATCTTTCCAAAGTGCTTATAATACGGTGTGACACTTTCTGAAACCACAAAGATAGAAGAATAACGTCTGTTCTCACTGAATATCATTAAATAAAACCCCAAACAGAACAAAGAGCTATTGAAACAAGTAAACAGTAAAATGCATTACTGCAGTCATCTGGAATTCTTACAACAAATTAGAAGATATGTTTTATTTGCAAGTCTTTAAAACCTATGACAATGTCTGAAAACTAACGATCTAACAAGAATGACCTCACAAACTGAAAATATAACTACTGGAAATCACTGTCACTACAGCCATCTACTGGTGAAAGAATACAAAAAAACAGAGCCAGTGTTTGCCTACTTCTATGGTCTGCAAAATGCCAATCAGAAAGCTACACTGTGACTTTATATTTTGTTTAAGTGTTCAGTTACAGTATTACCCACTTGCGTTGCTGTAAGAAAATCCCAAATAAGCTAAATGCACATTCCAATAAAAATGAGTTAATATTTTCTCAAAACATTTCCATAAGAGGTTCAAATGAATCTAGCCTTAAAATAGCTATGATGAATTTGTCAGTTTGCCATTTGCTTTATATGCCAAATGATGAAAATTATTAGGCAATACTTATTAAAAAACTTATATCAATAACTATTTTTATAGTTTCCAGAGAAAGGAATGACTGATTTCAACTGTTTAATAAAAATGCAAACTATCTTTTCAATGAGAAGATACTCGTGCATGTATAATACACCTTTCTTGGAACAAAATTACAATGTTAAGTGACACAATTTTAATGAACTCTCTTAAAGCCTATTTCTCTTGTTATTAGCTTTTCCCTTTAAGAATATGTTTAAAGCAAAAAAAAAAAAATCTAGAAGCTGAGTAATACTCTGCAATGTCAAGAATCAAACCCAGGATCCCTTTTAATAGAGGTCTGAGTCTCTTGCTTTCTGAACACTCAAAGTCACAGTGACTGTGAAGGACAAAACCAATGTCCCAGTCTGGAGAAACAATGAATTGATCACCAAAGGAGCAAGAGAATACAATTACACCACTCTCAAACAATTTGTAGTGGCTAATACCCAGGATAATACAAGCTCTAAAGGAAAACTACTCCTGCTTTTTTTCCATGACGGAGAATATTATTTGCAAAATTCTTCCATTTCAATAAAGTGGCTGAAGAAGACTTTTTCAAAAAGGGAGGCAAGAAGGGACAGAGGGAAATAAAAAGCAAAGAAGGAAAAGGGGGGGGAAAGGAGTGTAATAGAGAAAAAAAGGAAAAAAAAAAAGACATTTTTCTCACCATTCTCTTTCTAGTTTGAAATAAAGTTGAGTATTTTTTTCAATTTATTTAATCGAATAAGACAGAACAGATCACTGAGCATGCTGCTGAGATGTTTACCTCAAAAGGCATTGCATGCAGAGAAGGCAACTCACAAGTAACACCTTAAAATGGAGATTGCAAGACAATGTACATTCTTTTAGTCAAACAACAATTTCTAAAGCCAGCTGAAAGCAACTGAAAGCAGAGGTTGGTACCAAGGAAAACCCACAATGTGAGAAATTACCTGTCAAAATTCTCATGGCAAATCCTGACCTTTTATTTACACCACAGATACAATTGCACAGGATTGGACTGGATACAGTTTCAAATATCATTAGAAAATTAGCTAAAATAACTCTCTGGGAAAAACGTTTTACTATGGTAACAATGGTACAGTTGAATCTGGTTTTGTCCTGTCTGTCTCCTACTGATCACATACAATTGCTCTGTACACACCTGAGTTTAATCTAAGTAATATATTCTCTCACAGTTCAAGTGTTTTAGGTATGTGCATTAAAACTTCTCCTGTGCAAACTCACACGTGAAGGGTCTGGAGAACAAGTCTTACAAGGAGCGACTGAGAGAGCTGGGGTTGTTTAGCCTGGAGAAGAGGAGGCTGAGGAGAGACCTTACTGCTCTCTACAACTACCTGAAGGGAGGTTGTGGAGAGGAGAGTGATGGCCTCTTCTCCCGAGTGACAGGGGACAGGACAAGAGGAAACGGCCTCAAGCCACGCCAGGGGAGTTTCAGACTTGACATAAGGAAAAAATTCTTCACAAAGGGTCATTAGGCACTGGAAGAGACTGCCCAGGGAGGTGGTTGACTCGCCTTCTCTAGAGGTGTTTAAAGCGTGGGTGGATGAGGTACTGAGGGCCATGGTTTAGAGATTGGTGGGAATGGTTGGACTCAATGATCCAGTGGGTCTCTTTCAACCTGGTGATTCTATGATTCTACAATTATACTATCATACCTGTAAGACAGCAATGTTGATTCTCAACCTCCAACCTAAGTAAATTCAGCAAGATGCTAGTTAATAGTGTATAATACTCCCACACTTGAACAAGATTTAATGTACAGAGGAAAATGTCATACCTGGATTATTGTTAACATTATTTTTGGGTGGTCTAGGCGTTGGTTTGGGTAGGGTAGTTTCACTCAATGCTTTGCTAGCAGCAGCATGTTGGGCCTTTTTAATACTGCTTCCTTCTGCTTCCCAGGTCTGTTCCCCAAGAGTCAGCTGCACTGTGAACATCTTCAAAGACAAAGAATAGGTAAAGACTGGCAAGATCATGACTGTGGATTAGACAGACTTGTATAAAAACTTTCAGGGCTGAAGAGAAATTGTGCTCTCTTTTCATTATATTCAGCTCACAGAAAACACACCTAACTCTCATAGAGATCAGTGGTCTTTATCAGTGGGCAACATCTGGCCTTTTAAATGACAAAGTAAAATAGCATAATATTCATATCAGCTATCAAAGAACAGAATACTATTTAAACCAAGTAATAACAACTGCAAACTGGTCCTCTGCTCTTGAAAGACTGCATACAGGTTAGTTAAAACCACATTTCCTCCCATGTTTGAATACATTTAGTCACTTTAACCTGTGGAAAACAGGGAAAGAACGCTAATAAAAAGAATTAATTTTGTAATAATTCAGAATGAATATAGCAACTGCAAAGTCCTTCAAGGCAGTAGAGCATTAGCTCAATTATTTTTACACGGTGAAAGAATTTCTCACACAATCTAATTCCTGAAAGTACTGTGTATTGTTAGAGCAGAGTCACAACTCAAATACATTCAGAAACATAAGAAAGAAAAGAAGTATTAACTTTTTTAATGAAACTACAGTTCTTTAAAGTGGACTCTATAGTGAAGACAGCTGTAAAATTTTAGAGTTCAGAAACTGAATACTGATAAAAATGATAGCTATTTCCAAGTCAGCAATAAAGGATTAATTCAAGCATTATCTATGCTGTGCAAATTGTGAAGATAAAACTCAATGTGTATTTAAGATATTTGATAGTCTATATTCTGTATGATACATACATGTTCTGTTTAAAATTGAGCATCTAAGAATAAGAGGAGAAAGGGTAAGAACTCAGTATCTTTTCCATATCAATTCTATACGTGTAAGGCAAGATTTAATAGTTAGATACAAATGGTAAAGTAACATGTGTCCACCTCAAAACGCACTGACTTACTTGAGGCAACATAAAGAAATCTACATATAAGTGTGAGCAACACGTAACTATCCAAATGGAAATTTTACTTTTATTTGCTCTATAATTTTTAGAATTATTTAAGCTTGCTAGATCCAGGACCAGTTATCTAGAGACAAGCATGATAGCCAACCTTTACATTTGCCTTTACATATATTTTCATTTAGCATGTACTTGCAAATAAGCATTTGAACACAAGTAGATATGTGCCTCCCAACTCAGCCCTAGACACATCCACTCAGTGCATATGAACAGAATTCTACAAATACATAGTTTTATCTTCATTACAAGCTTGAGTTTTGGCCTGCTGTAATTTTCAGAAGCACAAAGCAAATGTCCATACCACAGTTCCTTTCACTGTGTCACATTTCTTCCACAGCAGTCATGGCTATTTCCTCATGGACAAGGGGGAACAGAGATACAGTTCCTTAATTCTGCATCTGAAAGCTAAGCTGAGTATTAGAGCTAAACACCCATAATTACATACATTACCTATAAACACATCCTTACTACTTAAGGAATTTAAGTTTTCGATCTGGAGTATGTATATTTTATCAGTGCAGTATTTTTATAGGAGGAGAATAAGCTTGAATTTCAAAAAAATTTGAATTAATAATGGCTATTTATCTACCTATAACTCTATTCTTAGTGCTCAAGAGCAATAAACAGGAATTCAGGATATTAAAGGGCTTGCTCAGTATGTTTCTATAGCCAGAGTTCTAACTTGCTCATTTGGCCCATCTGACGTAACCCCTGCAAAAAACGACACATGGTAGAAGGTGGGAATTTAACTAAAGGAGTAAAACTGTCTAAAACCAAAGTATGGAGAAGCTAATGAGATGCTCATGTTCTGCATGACCCAGGACAACAGTTCTGCTACAGACTAAGAGGCAATTCACACCAATTTTGTGAGGCAGTTTGTATGCCTTAGGTTCAACGTAATTATGTTATGGCTAGAGAGCAGAAACACAAAGGCCACAGAGCTTTGTGTTTGCTTTCAGTCCACTGTGTTCATAAGATTTGTCTTCCTTAGCTCTGGTAATTCTTTCCTTCTCAATTATTCTGCATGTAGAACTTATTCTCCTTTTTCCTGGCCTTTTAAAGAGCTACATCCCTTACCCCTTTCCCTTTTCTCTCTACTATCATCCACTTCCTTCTCTCAGTGGTTCCTCTCCCTCTGTACTCGGCACTGGTGAGACCGCTCCTCGAATCCTGTGTTCAGTTCTAGGCCCCTCACCATAAGAAGGATGTTGAGGTTCTGGAGCAAGTCCAGAAAAGAGCAACGAAGCTGGTGAAGGGGCTGGAGAACAAGTCTTATGAGGAGCAACGGAGAGAGCTGGGGTTGTTTAGCCTGAAGAAGAGGAGGCTGAGGGGACACCTCATCGCTCTCTGCAACTACCTGAAGGGAAGTTGTGGAGAGGAGGGAGCTGGCCTCTTCTCCCAAGTGACAGGGGACAGGATGAGAGGGAATGGCCTCAAGCTCTGCCAGGGGAGGTTCAGGATTGACATAAGAAAAAATATTTCACAGAAAGGGTCATTAGGCACTGGCAGAGGCTGCCTAGGGAAATGGTTGAGTCACCTTCCCTGGAGGTGTTTAAGGTGCGGGTGGATGAGGTGCTGAGGGACATGGTTTAGAGATTGGTGGGAATGGTTGGACTCAATGATCCAGTGGGTCTCTTCCAACCTGGTGATTCTATGATTCTATCTAAATGTCATCCAAGATGCCATTAACACAGAAGCACAGAATAAATGATCAATCTGACTACTGTACTCAAAAATGTCAATTTATGCTATCAAAGACTTGCAGACCCCTAGAAATGCTAATCACACTGTCAGGAAGCACCACTTCTCTTCCAGCTCAACTGTTTCTGGTTTCCCATTTCACTCCGACTATCAAAACTTACTTCTATAGACAACTAGGAAAAAGGATATAAAAATTTACTAGCATTTGCAGTCACAACACAGACAGCTGTCCTGTAAAGCATATCTCTGAAAATCATGAAAAATCACTGGTGGACAGGAACAGAGCATGTGTGGAAGGTAAGCAATGTGAGAGACTCCTTAAATGATAAACAGCAGCAGCAGAATTGTTTCCTTCAGGTCATGCTTTCTAAGACAAACTCAGCTCGGTTGCACAAATTCTGTCAGGTACTAGCAAGACATTATACTAAACTGCTAACACTGTCATAACAGTTTCTATGCCTCTGCTTTTCATAGGTCAAAGTACACAAGTCTGCACAATCTTATTAATGTAACCCTTGTTCTTCATTCTTCATCCCCTTCCCTCCTTCATTGTTCACATTTGCTACGCATATCAAAATTAGACTCCATAGAACACCATGTTGGAGAGGACCTCAAGGATCATCTAATCCACCTTTCTTAGCAAATGCATGGTTCTAGACAAGATGGCCCAGCACCCTGATCAGCTGAATCTTAACAATGCCAGATGTTAGGGGTCAACATCCTACAGAACATGGGTTTTTTACCACTATGAGCACAGTTAAAAATAACAAGGGGTAAATTCAAAAACTGAAAACTTAAGTAATACATCAAAATCAGGCTATCAAAAAAGCACCTAACACAGGGTCAGTTGATTTCAATTATATTAGTTCCTTTAAAAATAATAACAAAATATGTGAAATATTTCTTCTGCTGCTAAAATTTTAAGTGTAGTGTGAATGTAACATAACTGAAATCTCTTTACTGAGGAGGAATATGTGAACAGCCAAAACCACACCTCTGGGTATAACAAAAGCACTTCTTATTTCACAGTAAAGGAAAAAACGGTAACAAAACAAATATAGAACACAACAGTGAAAAGCTACGGAAAGCACAACAGATATAACAGACCACAACCTAAACCAAGTAAACCAGCGTATCCTGTGGTACCAAATACTAGCAGGAAGGGGAGGAGTACTTTAATTTCCATGGACAATGAGGAATACTAAAAGCTTGCTGCTTATTAGCAGCCCTGCACCTGGTGACATCATTTCCACAATACAAAGGATGCATGAACACCAACCAAAATACAGATGAACGGTTCGCATCAATTCTGCATTAGTTAATAAAGCAAGGGGCAACAGCAAAGAGATGCCCCACGACCAGCTTAAACTGTCATTAATCCATTATGTGATCCCATGTCTTACACAGTTTTGCCAGTTTAGAAAGACTGAGTGCAAGGCAGCTAATAATTATGGCATTTTATCTTTCAGAGATTTTTTCAGGCTTTTTATCCCCTCACAGGCTGCTCCTAATGAGGGAGGAAATTCAAAATGATGTCTGAAAATTATTACCATGAGAACATCCCTCTGTGTTCCCTATCATCCAAAAGCATCCTAATTTGTAATTGTGAAATTCAGTTGGATAGACAAATTAATATGAGAACTGAGCAAAATTAACCATCAGTTCACTAGTAACTTTAATGCTATAATCATATCTGGAGTCTTAGTATCACTGTAATTCTTAAAGTTGCACAGAATTCAAAGGAAAAAAACAGTAACAAAGTTTGTGCCCTATAACACAAGATCCAAAGATATGATATCAATGCAAACAACTTTATGGGCACAGAATCATATCAATAAGCACTTTAAAAAATGGCACAGTCCAGCTTTGTTGTTGTCTGCACTATCGTAAAACAAATGCAGAGGTAGTTATAAGAAGTATGGGAATGGGGGAGAGGGCTTTGTGCAGCTTAAAAAGCAAATGTTCCACAAGAAATATGAAAGAGTGGCAATAACCCTTGAAAGGCCTTCACAAGGTCTTTATACAGGCCAACAAATATAAACCCAAAGGTAGAAATCAAAGTAAGGTACACAAATGATCTATTCTGCTTTAACAGAAGTACAGACATACTTTCTGAAAGCATAAAGAAAAAGAAAGCAAAATACAGAACAGTAAGAAACTCCTTACACAAAAAATGTGGCTGTGTTTCACAAGTGTACTCATCCAGCCCATCACATTAACTGATCAGTATTTAAAGTATGGCTCATCACCTGGAACTGTGACCTTACCTTGGCATGAGCAGGCCCTCTTTCATTCAGAAGCTTATACTGGGGTTGAATTCTATTGAAACGGGCTAACTCATTTACCAGACACATTGGAGTTTTCTCTTTGGGGTTTGCCATGTTATCTTGGAGAGGAGCTGTAAATAAAGAATCTGTAAAGTTTTTGTGGAGAAATGTATTCTTCACAACTTTGCAAAGCTTTGCAAAAGCAGCAGCATGCTTTAGAAAATAAAATGCTTTGTCTAAAAAATAATTTTTGCACATATGCCAAATACAGTGTTTAATGCCGTTTCCATATTAATCATATGAGAACAGGCATTTCACAATAACCACCTGGATTATATGTAATTAAAAAAAATACAACTATCTTTCCAAAACAACTTTATAAGAGATGACAGTGTAGGAGGACATCTACATATGCTACATTTTCAACGCCACCAAAGTTTACTGTTGAGAATGTACTGGGTTCCAGGAACTGACTACTCTTGCAGAACAGTTTCTTGACACTTCAAAGAAGTGGATAGCCTAAGAACTGCAAGATAAACATAGCAGCTGAAACCCTGTGCTCCCCACTTGCTTCTTCCTGCTCCTCCTCAGCGTTTCACACTTTTCTCACAATAACAAAGTCACTCTCAGAGCTCTTCCATAGAACACCTTTTCTCTCCCTTTAAGGATTTTGTTCTGCTTTTTAGACTACTTAATACATGTATACCACCCCACTGCTTCTTAAACTTCCTGCTATTTCTCCTTCAACTTATTTTTATTTATCTCTAACACACACTGCCATTTTTTGCTTAAATTTTAGGGTAACACATCTGTATTTTATACACAATTCAGCATACGAACTACAGCATTTATTAGTCTACAAAGGAGACATCAAATACTGCCAAGCAGTCTGAAGACATTCTGTTCTAGAGAAGAGAAACACACTTGGAGACCTTCCTGAACAACTAAAACTTCTCTATAAAAGACACACTCACAATTTGACAAAATGGATATGTTCTTCTCTGAGCTTTTATATCCTTGACCTTCACACTAAGTCTGAGCTCAGTTAAAGAAACTCAGTCTATTTAGGCAAAATATTTTTCTATGGGATTTTTTTAATCCTCTTTTAAGACCTAATTTCTTTTTTTTTTCTTTTTTTTTTTCAAATTAGGAAGTCATTGAAAAGAAACATCTGAACAGTAAAGAGAATATGCCTGGATCAACTTACCTGGTGAGCTGCTAGAAGATGCAGGATCCACAAGGCCAGTAGTAGGACTACTACAGCTGGCAGATGATTCTGAAATGGATCCGTTCATGGAGGACGGCAGACCCAATGTATTTGTAGTTGTAACTGGTAGGGGTAGCACCATAGGGGACATGGCAGGTCCAGATATGTTTGCTGTAGTCTGCATCTTAACTTGTGCCATTACCTCTCACTGCAATTAAAAAAAAAAAAATTATAAGCAGGTTATTTTGAATGGCAAATGACAGTTGTGACATTAACAACATTGCTTTCTTGCTCCTGGATTGGGTCACAAAACTATCACAAAAGTCACACCTCTTCACACATTACTCCAAACTGATGTTCACAGCCAACGAAAATCAGAGAGGAACCCACACACCCTAACTCCAAGCTCTGTTGCTCAACTATGGGATGATACTGTCTGAAAGACAGCAGGAAGAATAATTGCTCTAGAATAAAAATTCCAGGTAACTATTCAGCAGATGAGATGAGCATCTGCCAATTTCTTCAAAAGAGAATCTTTGCAACAGACTGCCATAGCAATCTTTTGCCACTGTTTTTCCAATAAAATGCAGCCAAAATACCAAATAAGGCCACGAGAGAAAACCCTTATTTTTTGACTGTTACCAAACCAGAAAAGAGAAAAGAAACAAGAAAACAATCAAATAAAAAACTAAAGAAGCAAATACTAAAGAATAATTGCTTATCCAGTCAAAAGCTGGAATGCTTCAATCCTTGCATAAATTCCCTAGGACAGGTACCAGGATTTCCTAAACTAGCCTTTAATCTGGTGCTAAAACATTTACCTGGAATATGCCAGGTACTAAGTATCTTTCATGATCTGCCCAAATTAGTTTCTTTATTACCAATACCTGTTTTCTGGCTTAGCCTGTGCTCACAAACCAACCAAGGTCAGCACATGGCTCCTTCATAGTATTCACTGAGCATAAGCTTTTTGCCAAAATTTGGGCAACTGATAAAAAACTCTTGCAAAGATCACATGCAAGCAGTTCAGAGTCCAGCAGGCACTCCAGGCAAGCCACCCAAATGACTGAGGAGACAATCATTCACAGTCTTCAGGGGAAAATCTTGGGCTTCTCCCTTTAGTATAAGGAGCAAACTATGAGCTATTTCAGTAGCACGGACATGGTACTTTTTTTAGAGTTCATATAGATTATATGATCTGTACAGAGCAGATAGAGACAAACCCTGTCACAGCCAACAAACAAGCTGGGGACCTGGGAGCTTCCCCAGCAGCATCTCTGGTTAAGGTAGAGGACAGGTATTAGTTCACCTTTGTCATGGGCAGCACTGATCCTTTCTTACTAAAGATAAAAAGAAAAAAAAACAAAACAGTTTGATAATAGTATCAAGGAACTGTAACAAAGAGCAAGATAAGGTTTAGGAGAAAAAAAGACAATCTTTATCCTACAGAAAAGTAAACTGTGAAGCCAGAATAAAATCATAACTTGTTAGGTGTTGGGGTTTGCTTATTTTATTACTTTATCAATATATCTAAAGCTGAAGAACTAAAAGACACTATAGGTATTTTGTAAATTAATCTGCAGAAACAAAGGTGCCCAAGAAGTTAACAGAATTGTAGGGACTAACTCTTCAGTACATGAGATGGGAAGATAATCAACTCCTAATTAGGTCTAACAAAATCCACCTTTGCAGAAAGTGAAAATGTTGTATGCAGTAGGGCGCTATAACCCTTTTGCAATACTGTCAGAGCACCCTATGTACTAAACTTAATCTCTATAGAAGTATGTAACACATGGCACGTGTGACGTATTTGTTAAGTGCTCTACCAAGGTAACAACTGAGGGCCAGCCATTGCTGAGTAAGAAAAATTACTTGACATATCTCATATCTCATACACTCAATACTTCTGCTTATATATTCTAATCATAGCCTATTTTTCACAACAGTATCACATTAATGACACCAGGTCCTTTTCTGCAGAACTGCTATCCAGCAAGTTACACTCTGTGCTCTGTGTGTGAAGCTGACTGTTCTGGAGCATATGAGACTTTGTTCTTGTCCTCCTTGAATATCATTATTAAATAAAAATAAAGCAATTAGATCGCACTGAATTCTAATTCTAGTTTACAGTCTCCTCAAAGACCGCTTTATGGCACCTACACATATAAAAAGTGTCCTGTTTCATCTGCACCATTAAGGTACAGGAAAGAAAGGTAAAGGGACAGCATTACAACAGACTGAGGGCAGTGTGTAAGCAGGCAGTCTCAAAATGCTTTTTCCCAGACCATCTCCCTACTTTGGTTAGCAGCATGTTAACACAATTCTTCTGTAACAGTCCCAAGTTATACAACTCTAACAGAGCTAACAGCTTCCTAACTAAGGAAGGTTTGGGTTTAGCCTTAAAAATCCATCAAATTTTCTGTTCTCATATTCTCCTCATATTACTTTATTCAGTCAGTTACATAAAAGCACAGAAAACTGTTAAAAGGTAAAACGTACTTCTTGTGTGCTGTTTCTCACATTTACAGTAAATATTTTTTAATTAATGTATTTATAGGTATGAAGTACTATTTAAGTTCCATTCCAAGCTTTTGGTAATGTCTTTTTACTTTATTGTAACTAGCAGTTTATTTGCAGATTGCAGAAAAAACACAGCTCCACACTGCTTTCAGAGCAGCTGTTAATTCGGTCTTTTCTGTTCTCCAAAAATCAAATAATGAGATAGCAACACAGCAGCAGTTTAGCAAGATCATGACTTAAAATTAGAGTCAGCAGGTGGCCATCCACAACAAGTAACAAAGTTTTCTTGTTGATACATTTTAAGTAGGCAAACTGACAGACTACGCATGAAATCACCCAGGGTCTCTCTCCATATATAATATATTACTGCTAGCCCCACTGTTTGCCCTCCCCATTTGCTCATTCATCAATTTGTTGCTTTTTGCCTTATTGAGGGTGGTTTCCCAACAGCCAAACCGATCTAACGACTTGCCTCACAGCAGGGGACAATCCCGTTCATTCTCTCTCCCCTACAGTAAAAAGTGAATCCTTATCTGTCCACTTACCTCACTGAACCAGCTCACGTGCAGGTGAGGAGGAAGATGAGAGCAGCACCCCTGTCTCTACATGGAGGATCATTATCTCCTGACCTGGGGTGAGTGCAAGGAATTAGCTCTTTCAACTCCTGCTAATCAGCTTAGCTTTACTGTAAAACCATACACTGAAGTTCAGCTTCTTCACGCTGTTCCACAGAAAATCCATGATCTCATAGCCAACAACTTCATCTTCAGAAACCTGTGGCATGTTTTTTGGAGTATTTTTTCTTTACAGTGCCTCACACTAGAAAAATCTTGATTCCAGTGGAAAACTGGACATACCTACCTGCTAATTAACAACGAATACATGACAGGAAGTGAAATTAGGCCCTAATAGCAACACACTTCTGTGAAGTATAAGGAAGGCAGGGGGGGTGGGAGCCAGGCATTCGACTCACTCTATTTTAGTTATTTTGATAAAATAATTTACAAAAGACAAAAAAGCACACAAAAAGGAAGGTGAATTGATACAGAATATTAGCGACTAATACTGAAAATCCAATGAGCTGCAAGACTTACAAAGAAGTTTCCTTACTTACTCAGCACTAAATCCTGCCCCTGAGGACAGACTAAATACTACAGTTCCATTGTAGCAGCTTCTTTGCTCTTCAACTGGAGAAGAGGTTACAGATAAACCCTCAGGAAGGCAAGGTAGGGCCAAGTGGCTGCAGCCAACACCAGGTCAGAACATTATATCCCATCCCACTTTCAGAAAACACAGGAGTTGTATTTGTGAGTATATAAGCAGCCATGAAAGAACATCCTTTGTGAAGTCCTATATACAAGTAGTAAGAAGCTTTCCAAGGAAAGACAGGAAGATATTTTGGAAAAAAAAAATCAAGGAGGAAATTGAACAGATTAAAAATCTGCACTTGTAATACAGTTCAGCCACTTCTTCAAACAGCAGTCAGCTCAACTTCCCTTTTGAATTACTACACAGGACAAACGTTAAAACAAACCAAGAAAAGGACTTCATATTCAGACGAACGAGATAGAAACTGCTTCATCTCACAGACTTCATTCATCATGCAACTACTTTGTTTCCCTAATCTCAAATATAATGTTGACCCAAGACACTACATGACACACTCAAAGACCAGATTACGGTTACTTGAGAATACACTTTTTACATTTGTCACCATTTCAATCCTTCTCTAACAACTGCCTTTACACTAGCTTTGAAAAGAAAGAAAAAGGAAATCTTCCAAACAAAACCAGGCCAGATAAATAAGGTAACTAATTATGGAATCAAAGACTTAAAACTAAGATTTTGTCAACCAACAAAATGGCCAAAGGTGGGGATTTTTGTTGCTGTGTAGTTACGATGAGTTAACAAGATGGGCAGAATAGAAAAAGCTTGCCTTGCAATTGAGAGAAGATTCATGCAACTTGAATACACAGCGTACGTCACATGGCAAACAAATATAATAAGCAAACATTTTGAATGTAATAAATTCCTTAAGCCACTACAGCAAAAGACAAGTAACTAACAATAAAATATGTGACCGTCTACACGCACTGTGTCTCACACCAGAACAGTTACCTGTACTGTATGGCACAGCTTTACAGTGAGATATGAGGATTCGGGCAAGGCTTAAGGATAACTATAATTTACGTTTCCAAATACAAGCAAATGTGTCTAAACTCCCATTGGAGTCAAAGGAAATACTACATGGAACTCAGTAACGCAGCTATGGTTTACCAGTGCCATTTGAGATGTTGTAAGATATCTCATCTGGATACTCATGTATACCATCAGCTGCTGCTTCAGTGAAGCTGAATACTTCTAAGAGAAGTCACATTTGACATTGCATGCAGCAGACTGTTCAAGTAAACCCCATTATGAACAGGTGATTAAACGGCAATAATGTATATGCATTAAAAAATGTGCTAACAGTCAATACAGCCCATGAACCTCAATAAATTATTCAAAGTGATCAAAAAGCAAGCTTCTGCCTTAAGGTTAGCCAAATCACTCAGCACAGTGGCAGCTGAAGACTAGACAAGATAACTTAGTTAACTTAGAAACTTAATAGAAAGTGGGGCATATTGACAAGCCGGAATGCAACCCTTCCTTGCTTCCTTGGCAACAGCAAGGCTGACACAAAAAAGCTCAGAAAGGAGAAACTCAGGCCACAGTGTATCTTACTGTTCAGAACTGAAGGTCAGTCTGCACAAATAGTTAATTTTCTCCTCTAATAGAAATATTATAGTCTGGTCCTGTGTACACTGGACAGCCACAGTGTCTCAAATAGAGACTTCACAGGCAGATATGAAACATAGCTCCTAAGCAAATAAATTTTACTAATATTCATTTTGAACCACAATGGGAAAAAGGATGGCTCTCCCCACAAAACACCCTCGTCGATATCAAAGATCTCTGAAGCAAAGGCTGAAACAAAACCGAAAACCTAAACATCCAGAAATCCCTTAAATAAGATGCTCTGCAACCAGAACAAGTGCTTCATGGGGACAGCTGCCTGGCACCAGGGCAGTTCAGGAAGCTTAATTACAAAACTCCTATTTGAAATGACAGGGGAGATCAATTGGATTATCAACTTTAAGATTTCAACACAAGAAGAAAACTAAAAGGTAAGTAAACTCAATCTGTTGCATCAGAAACTGAGCTATTGAGTATCTCAACATTTTCCAACCTGTTTATAAGCCAAAGCCTGATGGGCAAAGGTTAGGTTGCTTAATATAAATGTCCGCTATCTTACAAAGATAAACTCATCAGAAAGTTTACTTCCTTCAGTTTATTGTTGCTGTCCAGGAAACAGAAAAGACGGTCACAAAAGCCGTGGAAATTTCCAACGGTCAATGAGCTAATCCAGTTCTCATGCTGCCACAAACTTTATGCCCAGAGAAGAAACCAAATCAGAACCTTGGTTCAGACACAGCCATTAATTTGACCTAGCCAGGATACCCTGAATTACTACAGAGAAGAAAATAGAAAACTCTGTCCTGAAACAGCATGGTGATCATCAGAGCCTTCTTTGTGGAAGGCCTCCCACAGCCAAAACCCACCAAGATTTGAAGTACAAGCTTATAGATGATTATGCAGACCTACAGATCAGAGGCAGGACAGGACACATACTCCCCTACAGGGAATTATCCTTCTTTGTATTTGTATACTGCAACAGGGAGTAACATAATCCAAAGGACAAAAGCTGACAGATTACTAAATGTCAACACAAAAGCTAAGATGAGAAAAATGTGGGAAAAAAATTATTGGAAATATATTTTATTTTTATTTTCTGATATAAGTAATTCATGTGCAAGTATTTAAACACTCCACTGAGATTCAGAGGCTTATACTGAAATGCTTGTCGGTTCCCATTGTACACAGAGGTCATCAGTAGATGATGGGCAGGTAAACCACATTCACCTTAGGTTAAACAAAATTAAGTACTAAGCTTTTCCATGAAAAAAAAATAGCTGGAAAAGGGGGAAAACTAAACCACTAGTTTAACAATCAAACATCAGCTTAAAATGAAGAAGGGGATTAAGAATGCAAATAAAAAAAAACATGACTCAGCCTTGACACACTGCCATTACAGGCTCGTTTGCATCAAAGTTTTAACTGATTCCTTATTTGACTCCTTATTGGAGTCAAATCAGAGTTCCTTTCAAGAAATCAGTTTCTTACTTAGTATTTTTTAATTTTTCTTATATAGAACTCTAAAAGCTGCTTTTTCAATTTCTGCTAGCAACTAGTAGTTATATTTGTAACATCTCAAATAAGCTTTGACTGACTTGAATTTACAAACTACTCTTATTCTATGGTTAACTTAAGTAATATATCCCTACAGTTACTACTTTGTGCTGAAGTAGGCAAAAATTACTTATTGACTAAAGGCTTATACCCCAGCTAGAAATTGCATATTCAAAAATTGTAATTCAGAAAATGATCTTGTTTTTCCTTGACTGTTTGTCATAAACTCCTCATACTGTTTCGAGTAACAAAGTTTGGTGAAGTAACAGAAAAATGCTCTTGTCTTTGCAAAAAGTTACAGCTCCTGCTACCAGCACTCTTTACAATATAATCCCTCCCCTATCATTAACAGCTACAAGATCCTCAGAGAAAGGTTCCAGCAGACAACACGGCACATGCTGTGCTCTGTTGTCAGTAGTAGATAAAATTCTGGTTTGTGTGCCTTTATTTGTCCTTTGTGAGTGCATTTAAACAAAAACAGTATTTCACTGCCAGAGTGATGAACGTCCACACTGAAGTTTCACACAGTTCCCAAGAAGTTGCAGCTCCCAGACACAGCTGGGATCAAACTGCTACCTCCTGTTTGTTAATCACTCCTGGAGTACCCCCATTTCTCAGCTCTCCCATATACACATTTTGTGATGTCTGGATATAAGGCAAGTTCAGCCTACAGCTCATGAGATGAGCTCCCTGCTCTTTAGGGGATGGAATGGGACTTCTGCTCATGGGCATAAAGTGCCATGTCAGACCAGGTGCTCTGCAATGAATTCAAAAATCCTCCCCCTTATTTTAAGTGCAGCTCTCTGGAGTCAATGAACAAAAGCAAAATAATTACTAAGTGACTGGGTGTACCAAGTTCTCTGACTTAAGAATAAGCACAAAAATCTAAGTTTTTGACTAGAGAAAATCAAACGTTTTAGAGATGCTATGTTTGGGAACAAAATTACGTACTGCTGAAAAATTAACAACATAAGCCTGGTTGGACAGGAATAAAAACAAGAGTCCAAAACTTGAGAAAGTGGACAGATCATAAGCAGCCAGTTGTGACCCAGGACCCTTAATACTAGGCTCCGGCAAACAAGATGGGAAGAGACATACCCCTGGAAGAGTCTAAGAGAAAAAAACCAGAGGTAAACAATGCAGCCACATGCAGCAAGCAGCCATCAATGCAGACTCCTCAAGCATTCTGAGAATGAAAAGAATCATCAACAACTTGGTAAACACAAGGACAGCAATCTCACATTGATAGTGCAGCAAACCCATGCTTCGGACTGAAACTGAAGCAGTGCAATGAAACTTAGTCAAATAAATCATTTGTCTTTAGAGGAAACTGCAGATTATAGATTTTGACAATCCTGGATGAGGAAAAAATCCTAATGGCTTATAACTACAGATCCTTTCAGACTTAGCAAAGGCAGAAATCAATAAAGAAAAACTGTTGGATATAGAATCAGTGCTACACATTAGCTAAACACTTTAAATGCTGCTCTCTGAGCACATGTTCTGGGGCAGCAATCTGACAAGATGGCAAAAAGTTAAAATTTGGAATTGAATCAGCAAGGAGGATATCAACAACAGAAAGGAAGAGTGCTAAAAAGAGATGTGGTTCAAATTGAGCACACTATGAGTGCACAGAACCAGCATGACCAAATCAGACTTCTTCCACCTCTTTAGGTACTAGTGGTTAAGAATACCAACTGGGATATTTCATAAGACAGCAAGTAAAAGTTCTTCATCCACATATGGTTAATGATTCAAAATAACTTATTTCCCCAGACCAAATGAAGCTACAACCATAACTGCTACAAGAAAAAAATGTAAACAAAGTATGAATTAAAATTTTGAATTTTTTCGAGTACTTTAACACAGAGTTAGAAATAACACAAAGGACCACTCCAGCTAAAAGGGCAACCTGATTCAGCAGTAACATGAAATGATTCAAAATAAAGAGTACCTAGAATGAGTGGAAGCGAAAAATAAGTTTGCATATATGAGGAATTATACCACCACTTGCAATAGCACAGGGTTGGTACTACCTTTTTGAACTTGCAGGGCTTAACACTTCTGTTCACTACTGAGCTAAGACTCCCATTCCTTACCTTCAAAGCCAAAATCAAACAAATAAAAAGCACTTCAAATGGGAAGAAGGGCCACATTTTCTAGGGCCTCCAACAGAACACATGCTATTTGCTATACATATATGCCTAACAGTCTCCCCTTCTGCTAAAAAGGATTATCCTTGTTTACAGAGGGGAGGAATGCTCTTAGCCCAGAGACCATCCAACATCTAGATTGTGATGACAGGCAGCAGAAGTTCAGGTAGAAGTGCAGACCTCAAAGCTGTGGAGCAGAGGTCTGCAATCCAGCACAAAAGCAAAGACAGATGTCTAAAAAATCAGAATAGGCCCTGGAACTAGAATTGCCTAGGCTAACCCCATTCACCTGCAGTGCTCTGTCCTGCCTATCTTCGGAACATATTAGGTGTATCAGTTTGATACTCACTGTGCCTCCTTGGGTCCTGTCAGCTATAAGGTACTTGAGCAAAGGTGAATAGGATCAGACAGTATTTGCAATGACAGCAAATAAAACTGCTGCTATTTTGGTGCTAGATGTCAAAATTCCAAGTAAGCACAAAGTTGGCTTAAAAGCCTTAAAAATGTTCAAAGTGCTACTGTGACAAAAAAAAAAATTACTTTTCAAATACTTCAAGTATGGTATTAAAATCATGGCATTAAAGATCCATTTCATCAGTTACAGCAGCAGCTTGCTCTCATGCCTACCTATAATGAGGCTGAATGCCACTAAGTACCAAGGCACTCTGACTGCAGTGGGATTTAAAAAGAAACAGAAAAGAATAGACAAATTTTATGTATAGGTTAATGGTCACATGAAAAAGGGCCTCCAAAGCCGCCACCTCTACTGAGTTGCCACTGACAGTCATTTGTGGAATGGCCAGTTTCAGAAGAGCCCTGTAATATTACAGACAATGAAAAGTGCTGTATTAATTCTTTTGGGACCTGGCAAATACCTGTAGTTGCCTGCAAGTTCACATTGAGAATGTTCTCATAGAGGACAACTCCATCAAGTCCATGGAAACAGGATACAGTCCTTACAGTTTCAATGACTTTTCACTTGTTTAAGGCTATCAGTGATAAAGACTGGTCAGCTGACAAGGGGTGAAGATGATGCAGATCATTCTCCATTCTGAGGAGGCCAAATCCCATATCTAACCCTGTGGATTCAGTTAAGAGAGAATGTTAAGAGAAAACATCTCTGAGAAACCAGGGTGAGCTTTATCTGCCTCCTGACCCAGGACAAGCTTCTCATTCCCCTTCATAAAGGGCAGTCAGCCTCAGTCGCCATGCAGAAGTAGGGGACACCAATTTCATAGAAGGCCAGTTTGTGTGTTGCACTGAATTATAAGAGGGTCAGAAAGGTTTTCAAGAAACTCCCTCTGGAGTCATTCATTAAAATTCCCAGGCCTCAAACAGGTACAAAAGGAATGTCTCTTGCATATCTACTCTTAATCAAAACAACCACTGGCAATGTTCATTCAAAGGACATTGCCACCACAGACAGAAAACAGCTGAAAGTAGGTAGGTTTAAGTACTATCAGATACATGAGACTGGAACAAAAAGCAGAGAAAATATTTTGCAGGGTCTGGAAACTTAAAAGCCTTACTGCATAGTATCCAGGACTAAAGAAGGGTCAGGGAACTAAAACAAAGAAACAAACAAGCAGTAACATGATTTTTTAACAAGATGTTTTAGACTATTTCTTCTTATTATCTTGTCTAAAAAAGTCAAAGCTTCTAAGGAAATGGACTAACAATATCTTTATTTGTATCAATACAACTGGATATGCTACAAAACAATACAACACTGCTTTGTATCAGCTCTGCGCTTTCACCTTGGGTACAAAGTATCTTGATTTCTTACCTTTAGAGTTTATCAGTTGTATGGATGTCTGGTCTGGGAGACAGGGATGAAGTTCTCTGTCAACTACACACAGATACCTATCTGGACAACTTCATGCCAATCTGCATACATAGCACACTGAAATTTCTTTATATTTGTATAACACTATTGTATAAGAAACGGGAAACTACACATATGTAACAGCTCCCAAAAATAAGAAACCAGGAATAGCAATATCAGTAAAAATAAGGTTCCTTATCTCTTAAACAACTTTTCTTGTTCCAATAGGTGACCATTACCATTGCAAAAAACTTCCCAGGAAAACCTGGTCTCCTACTCTCAAAACCACTTCCTTCAGCCTGGAGACAAACAGCCTCCTCAAAGCTGGCAAGCAGCAAAACTGAAAGCATGACCACTGCCAGTACCACCCTTTGGAAGTTTTAAAGAGAAGATAAGACTGTAAACATAGCCTTCAAGCATGTGGTACTATGGTAAACAGCTTAGCAAGCTGTCTTTTCCCAGAAACTAAGGATAGCAGGTTAACCCGTAGTCACTATAATATTTAGCTGCTGACTACCACTGGGGGCCTCCTGAAACACCAAGAGGAATCTCTGCTCACATGCTGATTTCTACTTAGCCTCAAAAGAGCCCCCGGTCATCTTAAATACAAAATTATGGCGATACAGAAATACATTGGAGTCACAATATTAAGTAATTTAGTATACAAAAAAAAGAAAAAAAGTTTCATTTTATTTGGTTAAGTACCAATACATTTGTAACATATTAGCGTTGTACTATATGAAAGCATACTTGACTAAACCATAAGAGCACACTTAGGCACAGGTAAGCACACTGTGACCCTGGAGCAGAGTGCACTACTGGGAAACTTTCCAAATGCTAACAGCTCAAAAAAAAAAAAAAAAAGAACCAAACAATCCAACACAAAACAGTTGCTGTTGAGATGAAGTATGAACAAACTCGAACAGTTTACAGACATGCATGTGACTTTAGTATTATACTACCACAGATTGTTTTTCCAAATTCATTTTCAGATTAGGAATTGTGCAAGCAGTTTTTCACTCCAAATAGTTTCCAGAACACCTGAAAAGGTATCTCTCTGAATAACCAAACAACTCTCTGAATAACTGAACTCTTGATCTTTTAATGCAAATATACTTTGGATAATGTTGATCATGACTGGTTGCTGATAATGAGCAGACCCAGAGCCTTCTACTTTTAATATTAATTTATACAAACTACATTATAAATGGTTACATTTCCTCTCTTCTCAGAGTTGGTCATGTGCTCCAACCAACTCTCTTCCCCATCCTGTACCATATAGCCTCTCCTCCCTGAGCAAAGCTGCCAGCCCCATTCCCTGACCTGCCTTCACAAGACCCTAGTCTGGTACTTTATATGCCCCTCAATCAAGTGAAACCCGCCACCTCATATTTCTGACCTGCTGGTTTCAGTGGCTGTGTATACATGGTACCCATGAGCGAAGAACAAGCAAATGAAAAAGGGGTGCTGGGGTGAAAAGCCCCAGGCAGGTCTTCAAGCAGCTGGAACCTTACACGGGTGTATTTACAAGTGTTAATGTGGTGAAAACAGCAACAGATCTGGTTGAGAAGCATGAAGGTAGAAAGGGGTGGCAGAGACTCCTGGTGTCCCACATGGATTTTGACATCAGAACCCACAGCAGCTTTGAGAACGCCATTCTCTGTTTTTGTTTCTCTTCCTCTTTTTCAAAGAGAGAGAAAAATCAAGAACTATTGAGAAAAACACAGGGTATGTGTGTCCCAAAGGTTAGAAATGCAAAATAATTAGTTCAAGCAAAAGACAGGCCTAAGCCTTATCGTACAGATCTGCTGCTGCTGATAGGAAATCAATGTGAGCAGGGGAATTAAAAGCGAAGCTTCGTTAGCTTATTAACAGAAGGTACCTTTGTTAGAGTTATCCTGAAAAGTTGCAGTTAGATCCTTCTCCATCACATCAGTGTGACACGTGAGGTAACCTCACTTTTCAGTGGGAGAATATCTGTGCACACTTATATCTGTATTTATGAAGTATACACCAAAAAAACTGGCTCTAAAAACTGTACACTTGATAATATTCATACCATTGTAAAGTGGGCCTTATAAGAAGTTGTATTTTGGGCTGAAGAACTGGGCATAATTGATGAGAGGTTTTTCAGCCTTTTCCAAGACCGACAAATCAATAGCCATGTATTTTGGGCAGGTCAAAACAAACTGTCTAGATAGAGCATAACAGGTGCAGCTTTCCTAATGGTTGGAGAAGCAGTCTTGGAATCAGAGGATATGCTTCACTACAGCCTGTTGTCTAACCTTCTCAAGGTCACTTTTCATGATACTTTACAAATAAAAAACATAGTATTCAATTCACTTCCCATATTCACATCCGTGTAAACCAGGATTATCATGGAGTTATGTTTATAAACCTGTGTAGGACAATCAAACCCAATATTTGCCCCCAAGGAAGGGGCTGATCAAGTTAAGAGCTTACTTAAAATTGGTCAAGTCATCAAAACGCCTCTGATCAGCTCTTCCTCCAAGTAAAATCAGGAAGTTCCTTTACAAATTACTTTCACAATACAGGATATAAGATTATTCAAATTTATTATTAGTTTGACAAATTTTTTTGAATACAAGATACAAATTACTTTCACAATACAGGATATAAGATTACTCAAATTTATTATTATTTTTACATAATTTTTTGGAGTACGAGGTAGCTTAAGCTGGCAACAAGATACGTAAAGAGTTTGGCCTTCAGACTGACAGACAGCCTGAACTGAACCCAAGCCGGATGAATGACTTCTGCAAAAGCTGGGTGACATCGCTGAAAAATTCTCTGCAAAGCAAAGAAAATCTGAATTGTTCCTTCTCAAAACCCATAAGCAAGCAGCCAAGTCTCAAGCCTATTCCTAGCTGTTAGCAACATGAATCTTAGCAAAGACAGGCAAGAGCAGAAATCTCTCTCCAGGAGTTTTTTTTCTAGGACGAAGCTAAGGTTCAGGGGCTGGAAATCAGTACTGGAAATCATACACTGCTGTTGCTTTCTAGAAAAAAAGATTTCATTCAGAAATCTGTCAGCATGGCACTGTTTATAGAAGCAGAAACACCACAACAAAGCCTGTGCAGAACCTCCCTACATTTAATAAATGGCCTAAACACTTTACTATTACTACACTGGTGTAGATTCCTAACCTGGAAGTACCACATAGCTCAGGAAGTCCTTACTCCTGCACAGCTTGATACCAGCAGTAACGTAAGCAAGATATAGCAACACATGTTCACTTACAGAAGTGCAGTGGAACTACACCTGGTTACACCAGAACAGCCCCACTTGCACGTTGCAACACTGTGAGCATCTATGCACAATCCTCAGCACTGTTCAAGACAGCATTTCATAGAAAGAGAAGGGCTACAACAGCAACACTTCATCTACTCCTTTGTACAACATAAACTTTTTTTTTAGTAGAATCATGCAATAGTTTGGGTTGGAAGGGTCCTTAACGATCATCTAGTTCCCACCCCCCTGCCATGGGCAGGGGCACCTCCCACGGGATCGGGCTGCCCGAGGCCCAATCCAGCCTGGCCTTGAACACCCCCAGGGATGGGGCAGCCACAGCTTCCCTGGGCAGCCTGTGACAGAGCCTCGTCGCCCTCACGGTGGTGGCACAGGGAGCATTCCAAGTACGGCCCCAGCAGCTTCCATCTCGGTATCCACAGAAACAGCTCGCCAGCACTAAGGAACACCAGTCAGACGAACTGCGGTAAAATTCACCGCTCGGCTCTCCCGGCCGGGCGGGTGGGAACCCAAGCGCCACAAGCGAGCAGCCCCCGCCGTGGGATCCGCCCTCCCGGCCGCGACTCCCAGGCCCGGCTGCGACGGGGATGAACTTTCCCCCACCGGAGAGTCCCGAGCCGCAGGAAAAGGCCGGGCCGGGCCGCTGAGCCCCTGTGACAGCGCCGGCGGGGCAGAGGCCGCGGAAGAGGCCGGGAAAGGCCGCCAGGCACGCCGGGCGCGGGTCCCGCCGCCGAGTTCCGGGCCCTGCCCCGAGCCCGGAGCCAGCAGAGCGAGGAACGCTCGCGCGGGGCCGAGCCCGCCGCGNCCCCGCGCTCCCGGCTCCCCCCGCTCCGCCCCGGTCCGAGGGAGGCGCCGGGCGCTGCAAGCGGAGCCGTGCGGGGGTTACTCTGTGTGCTGTGAAGGGCTTCGCGTGGTTTTGCACCCCCCCCCCCCCTTGCAGGGAGCCAACACCTACCGGCTGCTTTCTCGAAGAGATTAAGCAAGAAAAAATAAATAAATCAAATTCCTGGCAGAAATCGAAGGAGGTGAGCACACAGAAGAGTGCAGCACTGAACCGGCTTTATAGAGTCATAGAATCACCACGTTGGAAAAGACCTCTTGGGTCGAGTCCAGCCATTCCTATCGACCACTAAACTATGCCCCTCAGCACCTCATCCACCCATCTTTTAAACACCTCCAGGGATGGTGACTCAACCACATCCCTGGACAGCTTGTTCCAGTGCCCAATGACGCTTTCCGTGAAACAATTTTTCTAATATCCAGTCTCAACCTCCCCTGGTAGAGCTTTAGGCCATTCCCTCTCATCCCGTCTCCTGACACGCGGGAGGCCAGCTCCCTCCTCTCCACAACCTCCTTCCAGGTAGTTGTAGAGAGCCTCCCCTCAGCCTCCTCTTCTCCAGGCTGTACTTTTCCCCATCTGGTGTTACTCCACCAGCTCCATCTTGGAGCACATAATTCTCCAACTCCCTTCCCCTCCAAGACAGCAGTTTTCAGAGGAAGGCAGAAACTCCTATCCATTACTGATGTCAAAATTTTCTCACCTGAGCAGAATTAGAGTTACAAACATGACGACCTACCAGGCTGGCAAGGAGGAGGGTGGCTGATAGAATCGCTAAGCATTGTCCTACAGGTAATCTGCAGGGAAGCTGCGGGAGCAGGGACAGAAGTGCTACAGTCATGGAGATTCACACCACACATCGCTCACCTCCTCCCTCTCCAGACAAATAGGACAGAAGTGCTACAGGATCCCAGGGTGGCTGCAAAACCTCCCTCCTGACTGCTGCCGGAGCTCCACTATATCAAGCCACAATTCACTTGGTGCATTGTTTGGCCAGCCCTGTTTCTGTGTGCATCAAACCACCAGTGGAAATGTGGTTTTGCCATCATGAAGCACTTACTTTGTTGCCATCTTTAAGGTTTTTGCATGTGCCCGACTAAAGGCAGAGGTGGACAGAAGAAATTTTTTTTAAAAGCACTTAGCAGTCAGATCTGGGGATGTGCAAAATTGACATTAAAGGCTGAGTAACTTCTTGGAGATCAAGTCTTCCTTTAAATTGGAAATAGAAAAATAAAAGGGAGAGTGTCAAAGAAATCTATTTCTGACCATCTTTAGCACTAAAAGTGACACTCAAATTCTTTATCTCAAAAGTAATTGAAAGTTTATTGTTGACTAAAGAAAAAAGGCTCCAATCTACTTTGTAAAAACTTGCTTTCTGGATCAGCTCAAGTAATTATTTGCCAATTAATACAAACCAGAATTTAAATCCACAACAAAGTCAGATAGAACCGTAAAAACTTAAAGTAATGAATTTCTACCTGATTTACAAGACTCCAGAAACAAAAGTCCTCAAGAAACAAAACCAGTAATTTTTTTGAGGGAAAGTTGTCTCTACCTTTTTGATAGACAACTGGATTTTAATAATTCAACTCTGATAGCCATCTGAGTAAGAACATCAGATACAGCAAATGTAACTAAAAACCAACAGATATTTACTGAGGATCAGAATGAATCCAGAGTTCATGTTTCATCCAGTATCTGTATGTGATACCATGAGGATTTTTTAAAATCATGTCTCAAAACTAAGTGGTGGATCAGTATGACAGCAGAAAGCAAGAAAGAACACAACGTAGCCTGAGAATGTTCACAAGCCCTTGAAGTGTAGTCACACTCCAAAACCACACCCTCTAGGTGGATTTTGGTAAAGTTTGTACATGATAGACAATAATTTACATACTAAACACATGTAATGGCACTTGGTGACAAGATGGTATTATCAGTTTTATTCGTACTAAAAGAACACTAAGATGACATTAAGTTTTTTTAAACACACTTCGGGAACTTAGCATTTGCTAAGGTAGTTCTATACTTACCCTGTATCCAGCCACTGTAGCTCATCACTCTACTCTTCTTATTCCTCTGTTGTTCAGTTTTCTGTTTCTGCAAATCCCTACCCCTTATTTAACTTAAAAACTGAGCTCAAAGGACACAATATAATACAATTTCTTATGCATTCTTCTGATAAAATTTAGCACTGGATAACAATGCAAGTACTTCTTCATAAGGCTAGTACAAGTTTTTGTATAAGTAAAGTTGATTCAGATGCTGAATTATGATGATGTCTAGAAAAGTTTGGGGTTTGGTTTGTTTGGTTTTTTAAAATTCGTTGCTGGGTTGTTCGGGTTTGGTTGGTCTTTCACATCAAATTTTATTTTACTTTGGAAATGCCTCCAACACAGGCAAACACTAAAAAGAATTGGGCCTGCTGCGACTGCTTCAGTAGTTTCAAACTACTTCAGTAATTTGAAGAATAACCCTACAGCACAGCATATACTTAGTACTGGTGTACGCAGAAGAACAATGCGTTCAATGAACATCAGCATCAGGTTACAAGGGAAGTTTCCTGAACTTTCTGCAACAGATAATAATTCCAGCAAGCCTCTAAACTCTCCAGTCTGTGCTATTAATACCTAACATTTTTATAATATTGTTATTAGGACATAGCTAAAAGCTTAGCTTAAAAACATATCTTGAAATATACATAACAGCTCAGAAGAGTCTTTTAATACGTGTTCTATGCTGCAGAGGGCACAAAGCTGAAAGAAAATTGAATACAAACAAGCAATTCCTATCTGAAAACTTAGCAAAAATATATTGTAAACAGACTGATGGCTTCTGGATCTAATTTTGTCCAGGTGTAGATCAAAACTATTATAAAATATTTGATCCTTTAAGTCCATGGTAGTGTTTTATTTTCTAGTTAGTCTTCTACATGACTGAAGCTTTACATGTATTTAACAACTAAGTTGCACTACAGCCACTGTTCAGATTTACTGTACCATTATGTTCAGGCTGTTTCCTCCTACTGTTGAGATATGGGATAAAGGCCAGCCAGTATCTCCACTAAGATCAGCTTAATAGAATTAAAATAGTCTCAGTTTTTGAAAATGAGATGCATAGTCTGTATATACTCATCCACTCCATTAGTACGTAGTGGGAGTGTCATGACTTGCCCAACAATCTCATTCCAGTAGTTAAGTTGTTAATATGAGTGATTAATTCAGTATGCAGTTTGAAAAGAAGGGGGGGGGGGGGGGGGGGTGAGAAGCCACACTAATGTTTAAATGCCTGCACAAATGCCAAACTGGGGGAAAGGGTACAGAGTAATTCCATTTGGTCCACGTACATTAGTACAGGTCACTTAAAGACACTTAACCTTGTCATTTTTAACCTCAAATTAAGAAAAAAAATGGCACTTTCAAGCTGACTTACAAAAATCATAATATTTTAACGTTTCCTGATATATTTTATCACTATAATTGCCATTTGGTTTAAGTCATCAAGAAATTAGTTTCCACCCCTCAATACACTTTGGTGCAAAAAACAAACAAAAAGGTCCCCAAATAAAAGACAGTGACATTTGTAAAGGAGGAGACTGACAGAACCACAGAAGCAGGATCCTGCTTTTAATCAGTACATTAGAAACAAAAATTGTTTGCAAAGGACCTTTGAAGATCATATGCTCCACCTCCCTCCCAGCCCCCTCAAAGTGGGACCAACTTTAAAGCTGAATCTGACTTCAGAGTTAGCAGGTTGTTCAAGTCAGTTTTTAAAATCTCCGAAGACAGATTTTAACCTCTTCCAGCAATTTCTTCCAGAGTTTGATAAAGTTTCTTTCTAGCTGTATATTCAAAATTTATATTAAAGAACTTAGATACTTTGATAGTGAAGTTGAAAGAATATTTAAGTTAATAGAGTGATCATAACATAGCAATAGGAAGTAGATAATGCATTAGTTATTAGTCAGTCATTCAACTGAAAGAGAGCCTCTAATAGCTTAATACCAGAAGACTGTCACTTAATTTTTTAATAATATTTCCCCAATAATGAAAAGCTATTAGAAAAGCAAAATCCAGGAGCTTGAGATCATATTTGATTAAAACTCAGAATTATTAATAAACCTAAGTCTAATCAGACTGCTTCTCTCCCCAGTTACGGGTGTAGAATTGCAACTATGAAAGCAGGTTTGTTTTTTTTTTACAAAGATGCGTGTCATAGAAGTGACTAGAAGAACTCAACACTTTCTGTAGTAGAACGAGAGACACAAACCAAGATACAACCAAATTATGAGTAAGTACTATACAGAGTTTTCTTAGGTAACTGAAACCATTTATTCTTTATGCTCCAGTGAAGATTCACGAGCACCAAACTGTAATGGATTACATAGACATGGATCATGAAACATAATGTGTTAAAATGCAAATTCCCTAAACCAGATGCATTCCACAATCATTTCAAGAATATATATTAAGTGAACTAGAACTTGTGCTTGTCAGCACACATTAAACTTATTCCATCACTTCAAATTACTGTCAGTATAAGGGCATCACACAACTTCTAGGTCCTCATCTCCTTTGGCAAGTATCATTTTTTTAAAACACACCAATGCGAACCCAACCAGACTGATGTGCTGATTTTGGAAATACAAGCTTACATCTAGGTCTCCTGTCACCAAGATAAAGTGCATTTTTCATTTGTTGGGCTACTGACCCAAATTCAGGTCAGTTTGCAGGTAGAACTGTATTTCTCCATAATTATTTTCTCTCATTGTTCTCATATTCCGGTGCTGGCAATAGTAAATCTTTTTATTTAGACAAGGTTCTGCTCTTTCAGTAATGCTAGTGCATCTTAAAGGTCATAGTGGTAAATTAGTTTATAGTGGGAGTTGTACTACACACACACACAAAATCACATTATTCATTATTCCAATTAGTGTATTCAAAACTCCATGAAAGCTGTCTCTAATTGTAATTTGCACATTTAATGTGCTTTGGGTTACAACAGCATGACTGGGTTTGTGTGAGTTATTTCCACCATCTGCCATTTATTTTAAACACAAGGAACTATAAGAACATTCTGTATAGTCATATACTTCCTTACAACTACAGAAAACGTTATTATGTGTATGCCTGTCTTAATGAGCATACACAGTTACTGTATGAACTTCTTTGTGTGCATGAGCACAGTTAATACATGTAAATTCATAATCATTTTTGAAAGCAGGGATCTTCTCTTATTTCCTACGTTTTTCAGACTTAGAAAAAATTAGGTTTTACTCCTGTAAAACAGGAAGTATAGGATTTTAGAAGAAAACGCAGATAATTCAGGTCAATCAGGCCCTCAAAACTCATGACTACAAGCAACGAAGACAAATGTAATTACAGCTTGATGAATTAGAACACCAGAACTACAGACCTGAATGTTGTGGCATATCAGTTTTCCATTACAAAGCACAGAGTCAGACCCTTTAGAATGGCTCACTTTGGCATTACTGGGCTTTACTACTTCATGAGAACACACTGGCTTTGCTCAGGAGAGAAGTATGGGAAAGCCAAAGTTTAATTACAGGTCAAAGGAGCACTAGATTCTGTAAGATAAAATTCCTGTTTATAAGCTTCCTTGTTTGTTTGTTAGGATTTTGCTTTACTGATAGCATTCTGACTACATAAGAAGTCCTTCAAACAAGTCCAGACATGATGCTGTTTTCACTAACAACGTATGATGCAAGCATCACACACACCTTGAAGAGCTTTGGATTCTCATCAGCACCTCTCACTGCAGGCACAGACTACAGTAGCATCGTGCTTTAAACGCAACCAAAGCTACTCCAGCAAAGAGCACCCAACTGTCTAAACGTCAGTGTCAATGCTAGGTACGCTTATGGGCAGAGCCGTGCTGGTGAGATTGTACCTAATCATACCTATTGACAAATCTACAAATAGCACATTGCAATAGACTAAGTCACAGAGAAATCAGGTAAAGCCAGTGCTGGACATGAAAATTAAATACTTCACTCATCACCAAACACATTCTTCTACTGCCATTAACTTTACCTGATATAGTTAAGTAGATGTAAAAGGACACAACCAGTCTGGAGGAATTTAAATCAGTAGAAAGGCGTTTTCCATTCTGAATAGTTTGTTTGCTTTTCCACCCAACTATGTAAGTTATATTGCAATAAAATGTATTACATAACTTCAGAATCTTATATTCCATACTATACTGGGATAATTAAGACACACAAAGCCTACCACTCCTAAAATACTCTTTATATTTCAGAACAATTGAGAAACTTTGCAAACAAGTTTAAAAGGACTTGAATTCCTACCATTTTATAGAAATAAAGTAATTACTTAAGGGATTATAATCCTGCTGGGCAGGATTATAAAATGATACAGTAAATTAAACCTATCTTAAATTACTAAATCTTGGAATTATTCTCTTGGAACATGGACTTAGACATGGAGTCAAATGGTAAGCAGAAGAGATAGAAATTCTCTGTACACAGCATTACGCAGACTCTTCATGCAGGAAAAGGCTTTGTTTTTCCCCCTAGAAAAAAAAAATGCCTCAGAAGTTACTAGTATTGTAAACATAATCAGTAATGACATAAAAGGTTTATCATAGTCAATGGGAACAACACTAAAGCATTGCCTACATGTGCTCGTAAGTATAGAATCTCATGAATGGAAACACTAAAAGCAAGGACAATTGGTAGCATCGTCACTCAAATGATCTGTTTTCAGAGGATTACTGATACCTTCAATTTTCCATTAAACCGATGTCCTGCTAAGATACATGGATGGCTTCAGTCTCATTTTCCCAAATTTTTTAAGAGACCACTCTCACAACTAAAGTGTGCTACTTTTTTAGGGAAGGCAGCAACATACAGCTTCAAAACATTAAAAGTGCCACTGGGTAAGCTGTACGTATTACATCTGTTGAAAATACAGAATCTATGCATCTACATCTACACCAAGTGCAGTTCAACTACTCAGTTTCACCCACCATATCACCATTTCAAGCCAAGGTCACCGCGCAAGAAGTCTGCTGTATGTTAGACACCAATGTTGTAATTTCTCCTTATGAAAACAGTGAATTAATAGTATAATAGTGTATTTTGAAAGAGACATGAATAATTTATATCAGAACTAGTTGGCTTCAGAACATTCGATGATCCAGATAACATTAAGTCTCCTACCTTTACTAAAAGTAAATTACTGGCAGGAATAAATATGAATTGCCATGTACATAACCTGACAAACACAGATGGACTGAAGTCCATTGCAATATAAAGGAGTAACACAATTGACAGTAAATTCTCAAGTTGTTCAAACTTTGTCTTTTTTTTTTTTTAAATATCTTAACCTGCATTGTCACCAAATCATCAGTTTGCAATTACGTGCTAGCTGTGACAGGGCAACTGGGAGGTTGGGAGGTATAGGAGTTCTAGAATATTTTGAGAATTGACACAAATGCATTAACTGGGTTTTTCCACTAAAATGCTGCTGTATAGCACTTAAATGAGCCAGATCTTTCCCACCCATTCAATAATTTATCAAAAGCATTAGTTTTGTCATGACTTTGTAAACCTAAGAATGAACAAGTTAAGTAAATGCTTTATCTTGTGACACTTCTAACAGCGACAAGACCCTTTACTCAAAATCCAGCCTTGAAATATATAGAAAGCCATCTCACCACAAAACAGTATGGAATCAGCTTACATAAACTTCACCCTACATTTTCTAGCTAGATCCTTGTTTTTTTCCAAAGAGAACCCTGAATCATTAAATGCAAGGTGCAGAGATGCTCCAGACTGGGATGGCTGGTACGAGACAACTTTTGTCATTACATCCCATACTGGATAAAAAGTTTAGATTTACATTTCAGAAGTCATTCAGGAAGACCTAAGCCTTACTGTATTGCATGCTACAATCGCTACTGTGAGGAAACTTGCCTTCTGGAATAAATGAGAATTCATATCAACATTCAAATGGAAAACCTTTATAAGGTTGTAAGATTCACTTTCAAGAAGGGAAGCACAGAAAAGAGGTTAAAAAAACCTGTTACAAAGTAGCTCGTGGAGAAAGCATAGAAGTAGATGACATTGAGATGAGCACAAGAACTATTCAGAGAACTTTTTATGGAAAAGAATCACAAACTTTTCTGTATTGCATTCCCTAGTAGTACCTGAGATAACAGGCAGACATGAGTAGTGTCCAGATATTATTTAGTCTGTTCCTACAGGTTAAAGACGAGAAGCTGACAGCAGGAACTTTCAGAACTACAAAAACACACAGTGAAGTACCGTACCACATCTAGTTTTCATCTGCAAGATTTTCAATAGTCAGGCACAGCATGAAGTCTTCTTAGCTCAGAGTTTACTAGGGTTTCTGGAAAAATTATTGCAAAGGCAAAAAGAAATCTGTTACCTCCTCTCATGGAGAGGTCTACCCATCCTGAGTTATAAAGTTTCATTGGACCAGTGCTTTCTCTTAGAAGAGCATATCCCAATAAACTCTGATATTGGTTTTCATCCAAGACTTTGATCCTCCAGTTGCATCGTTACCATAGTTGCTTGCATTTGCCTTCTTCCACTTCTAAGAACTTCATAACAGAAGAACTACAGCTTCAGAAATCTATCAAACCTAGGCTTTAAGAACTGGTTGCTCTGCCCCTCATTTCTCCCTCCCATCACACTTCATAAGCATTTCTTATCTACCAAAGGTGTTAGTCAACATAATTTTCAGGAGCTTTTGGAAGATCATTCCCAACACAAGATTGTCTGAACTATTACTTGTTTAAGGAAGCTGAAGTTACCTGTTACTTTCCATTTCTTGCACCAGGTCTGAAACTCTTCATTATGCAGCAAGCTGAATCAGTTTTTTAATTGAGAAGGTTTTCACCTTTTCTTCTCAAGTCAGTTTCCTACCGGTTTAACATGCTAAATCATCTCAGTACGGACTCAGCCAACAATGGTAGGTGCAGCAAGGCAGGAATATGAATCATGAGGCTGGAAGGCAAGGAGGAGGAGTACGAATTCCTCATTTTAAGTAGCAGTAAACTAACAGAAGATACTGAATAGCAGGAACCCTGCTTGATTTTATCTTTAAGGATAAAATTCCCTGGTGCCCATTAGCACCATCTAGATAATATTGTGGTCCTGGGGAGAGAAAAAGCCCGGACCGTTCATCTGAACTCTGAGCAGCTAGTCACAAAGCACTCCAAAGGGCTCCAAGAGAATAGGTTCCCACCCGTTGAAGACAATGCAAAAGTCTTAAGGTATTATAATGGAGATTTTAAATACCAAAAGCCAGACACAGCATGAGGCAAGCAACTGCGGTCAGTGTTAAAAGACTTCAGATACACTGCTTTCTTCAAGGCTGTCATTAAGTTTTCAGTTCTTCTGGATTCCTATTCCAGAAAAGTAGTCTCTCATAAAGCTCTTGCCAGCAGAAGCAAAAAGATAAACAACATATCGGAAGACAAAGTTATGCTTCCAGCTAGCATGTACATAAACTGAAGCGGGTTAAATACAATCTAATCTACTACCCCAACACACATCTCAAGATCTCCCGTACAGTATTATATTAAAAAGACAGAGACATACATCTGATTTCTATACTGATATCATACACTGCATGATCAACTGTTTTAGAATTAATGTTTTGGTTTTTAAATACAAAATAATTACCTGAATGACACTAACACAGGTTTCCAAGAAAGTCACTTAATAACAGCAATTACTTCCAAACTACGAAGTTACTCTGAAACTGCTCTTGCTTTGCAATTTAAAAACCCCTCACTTTGAGTAGCTCCAGAGGAAGTTCTTAAGTTGGACGAGTTGCTCAAAAGCCCTAAACACTACTTTAAAAAGCACTTAAAATCTGGAGGGAAAAAACAGAGCAAATTAATAGCAATGCAAGATATTCTGTTATCAGTAAAGTGAAATAAAAGCAGTGGTTAAGTATTTTCAAATTTTTATTTCCAAATTGTATTTATGATATTTCTGCTGTTCTGGTTTTGTTAAAGTACTTCAAAGCTCGATGGTTTGGAAATCTTGTAGAAGTCCTGCAAACAACAGACCTGCGAATACCTGGCACACAAACCAAATCGCAAAACTTTTCTCACCCTGCCGTGTAGCTGCAGTATAAGATGCAATATCACCAAGACAGATTAATTCCCCTTATCCACTTCAACACTCAACTGGTGAGGTATTGCTTCCGAGAGCAAATTTAAACTGGATTGAGCTATTTGTATTAAACTACCTGGTTTTAACAGAAAGTACGTTCAAACCCAACACTGAGTTGCTTTACCAGAGTAGAAAAAAACTAAACTGGTTTTCCCCAACAAAGTTCAAAATTACATACCTGAACTATCACAAGGCTTTTAATATCAACAGGACATGCTCAAAGAAATATGAATGCCACAGGTGGGTTTTTAGCCTGTTTTTAAAATGGCATCAATTTTAATAAATTTTCCACATACAAAAAAAAAACCCCACCAAAAAACCCCCAAACACAACTGGAAAAATCTTTCTATCAATTATATTTAAACCTTTCCTGACAGACATTTGTCTAATCTATTCATTAAAATTTAATTATTGGTATGGGAATTCTACAGACCATGCTTTTAAAGCCTTAGACCTAGACTATATTTTGTCAGACTTTCAACTAAGTAACTAAGAAAAAATCAATCATCCAGAAAACAATTCATACCACAAGATAGATAAATGTAAAGCCTTACTTTTTCAGAAAAATAGGGTTTTTTGCTCTCAAGAAAGTCCCTTATTTTTTTCAAAAGAGAAGTCATCACCTCAAATAAAACATTGTACAAAACTGAAAGCAATTCTTGATATGAAGCAGCATAAATTTCATTTAACAATCCTGACATATGCCGACAAAGTAACAGAAACTTCACACAGCTGCAAGCAAACAAAAATTCTGGGTCTGGAACTCCTTGTTCAATATTTGAAATGTTTGTCAAACACCAAAGAGCCATGATAAGGAACTATTTGATCCTCTGTAAGAAAAGAAGGCACTACATATCTCAGTAATATTTAAAAAAAAATAAAAGCTATTTCCTTCAGCTGTTACAACAGGTACCCTCTGGAGAAGAGAGGAAACGCCTCAGTATCATCTGAATTCCTCCTGTGATAACCATCACAGCATTCTGGAATTACTGACAGCTTTGCCTTAAAAGTAGCTAAATATAAGGAACAATGCTTCTGCACTCCACCATGAAAAGGTCCACACGTATATCCATTCAAGGGTAGTAATCTATTTTAAAACAAGAATTTATTGTGTTGTGGTATAAAGACACTAAACACAAAACAAAGTGTTTAACAACATGAACATTGACACGCAATAAAGATCGTTTCAAGCCAATTCCATCACCACTTCATGTGAAAAATTCCAAGTGAAAGAGTTACATGCACACGGTCACCCTAAGGAAAGGATGGCACCACCTTCATCTAATTCAAGCCCTATTTCAGGACATGACAGCATTGTCACAGTTGCATTATTTTGAGGGCTTAAGTGGTATACAGGTTGTATCTTTGCCCTCTGTATACAGGTCAACTTACCCACAGATCGACAAGAGAAACAATGGAGGCATTTCTACTGTAAACTAAAAAGACCTGAGGTACATTCTCTTCTCATCTACCTTGCAGTTTTTTGATCTAAGAATATTGGGGGGGAAGAAGAGGAATTAAACAGCAGCATAAATTTTGTTATTTAACTTAATTGTAGCCATGTGATAGTACAGATCAATAAAATGTTTGATACTCTGCACTACAATGCACATCTTAAACAAAATACATACAGCATGTCATAAAGCTTCTCTGAAACCATGTATTGTATGAAAAGCCACCATATGAAAAGATTCATGTACCCAAGATGTACTTGAAACATTTCTTCACAGACATCTTGTATCATAATAAGGTCTCTTCTATGTGGATTTGATAGGACCCCTTATGTGAACCATTCATAAACAAATTTCTCAATTGCCTCAATCAATACAGAGCAGTTAACGTGAACATATAGATTAAGTATCAGANTACCAGAGTAGAAAAAAACTAAACTGGTTTTCCCCAACAAAGTTCAAAATTACATACCTGAACTATCACAAGGCTTTTAATATCAACAGGACATGCTCAAAGAAATATGAATGCCACAGGTGGGTTTTTAGCCTGTTTTTAAAATGGCATCAATTTTAATAAATTTTCCACATACAAAAAAAAAACCCCACCAAAAAACCCCCAAACACAACTGGAAAAATCTTTCTATCAATTATATTTAAACCTTTCCTGACAGACATTTGTCTAATCTATTCATTAAAATTTAATTATTGGTATGGGAATTCTACAGACCATGCTTTTAAAGCCTTAGACCTAGACTATATTTTGTCAGACTTTCAACTAAGTAACTGAGAAAAAAATCAATCATCCAGAAAACAATTCATACCACAAGATAGATAAATGTAAAGCCTTACTTTTTCAGAAAAATAGGGTTTTTTGCTCTCAAGAAAGTCCCTTATTTTTTTCAAAAGAGAAGTCATCACCTCAAATAAAACATTGTACAAAACTGAAAGCAATTCTTGATATGAAGCAGCATAAATTTCATTTAACAATCCTGACATATGCCGACAAAGTAACAGAAACTTCACACAACTGCAAGCAAACAAAAATTCTGGGTCTGGAACTCCTTGTTCAATATTTGAAATGTTTGTCAAACACCAAAGAGCCATGATAAGGAACTATTTGATCCTCTGTAAGAAAAGAAGGCACTACATATCTCAGTAATATTTAAAAAAAAATAAAAGCTATTTCCTTCAGCTGTTACAACAGGTACCCTCTGGAGAAGAGAGGAAACGCCTCAGTATCATCTGAATTCCTCCTGTGATAACCATCACAGCATTCTGGAATTACTGACAGCTTTGCCTTAAAAGTAGCTAAATATAAGGAACAATGCTTCTGCACTCCACCATGAAAAGGTCCACACGTATATCCATTCAAGGGTAGTAATCTATTTTAAAACAAGAATTTATTGTGTTGTGGTATAAAGACACTAAACACAAAACAAAGTGTTTAACAACATGAACATTGACACGCAATAAAGATCGTTTCAAGCCAATTCCATCACCACTTCATGTGAAAAATTCCAAGTGAAAGAGTTACATGCACACGGTCACCCTAAGGAAAGGATGGCACCACCTTCATCTAATTCAAGCCCTATTTCAGGACATGACAGCATTGTCACAGTTGCATTATTTTGAGGGCTTAAGTGGTATACAGGTTGTATCTTTGCCCTCTGTATACAGGTCAACTTACCCACAGATCGACAAGAGAAACAATGGAGGCATTTCTACTGTAAACTAAAAAGACCTGAGGTACATTCTCTTCTCATCTACCTTGCAGTTTTTTGATCTAAGAATATTGGGGGGGAAGAAGAGGAATTAAACAGCAGCATAAATTTTGTTATTTAACTTAATTGTAGCCATGTGATAGTACAGATCAATAAAATGTTTGATACTCTGCACTACAATGCACATCTTAAACAAAATACATACAGCATGTCATAAAGCTTCTCTGAAACCATGTATTGTATGAAAAGCCACCATATGAAAAGATTCATGTACCCAAGATGTACTTGAAACATTTCTTCACAGACATCTTGTATCATAATAAGGTCTCTTCTATGTGGATTTGATAGGACCCCTTATGTGAACCATTCATAAACAAATTTCTCAATTGCCTCAATCAATACAGAGCAGTTAACGTGAACATATAGATTAAGTATCAGATTACTGCTCTTTCAGATAAACTGCTTCCAAAAATAACCAGTTTGATTAACTCACAACAATAAAATTTTGCTGAACAAAAAGGTAGGAGTGGAACTATGCCACTTGCTTAATATTATTATTTTTGGCTCTTAAAAGAAACTGAATTCTATGCTTTAAAGGCTCACTGTGAAATTATACATCAAATTTATATCCAAACCTAGATTTTTACCATTGAGTTTTAAAGGCCAAGAGATATTTTGAAATACAGTAGAAAAAATAGCAGTTCCTTAAGTATATTGTAGCCTGACTTCACCCGCAATATCCATAATTCAGTTGCTGTACAAAATACTCCTCTGAAGCAAATCCATATGAACTCTATCCACCCTGAGTTATGCATCTATGTTCTTTTAAAACGTTTTAAACATTAGGTAACAGAGAAGTATGTACAAGGCTATAAAACTTGTCAGTTATCATACAGCAGTAAGAAAAAAAAAATCAGTATTTTCAATCAATTTTCTGCTTGTCTGCTTGTTATTGTACTTACTCATTCTGGACTGGGGTGGTTTTTTGGCTTTTGTTTGTTTTTACATCAAGTAGTTACTTGATTCACATTCATGCATTAATCACACTTTTTTTTTTTTGAGTGCAACAATAAGGCAACAGTAAAAAAAAGTTATAGAAATTTTGCATATGTGTAAAGGTATTAAATTTATAAAAGTGCTTCCTAAAAAGACAACCTAATTGCAGTATCAAAATATTACAGAGTGGTGAGAACAACTATCTATTATTTCAATAAATGTTGCCCCACAGAAAAAAAAGTCAATCTGATTTTAGGCTTTTCCCCCCTTTTTGGTGAAGTAAAAGCCGTGAAAAAAAAAATGCTATGGCTGCATGGGACAAGCAAGTTAAGAAAATATACCTTTGTCTAAGCTTAAATAAGAAGGTCCACACTTTTTTGTCAAAACATTAAGCCTCTGTCAAAAATGTATTTTTTTTGTTTTTATAGTACAGGATTAAAAGACAAGATGATGCTTACAAGATAAAGAAATAATTTACATGAAAATATCTTCTGACAAAGCTTTTCAATCAAAATATTTTGTAACATTCAAACATGACATACAACAACAACAGAAACAGTGAATGCAAACAAAAAGTGTTATATGTATTGCTTTCAAACACATAAATAAATGAAATATTGGTGTACGCAGTAGGGCTCATGCTGATGGCTAGCAGGAAACAGTGTGCAATCTATTTGGAAAAGCTCTAAAGTACAAATTAAAAGCCCAGTTATGGACTGCAGCAAGTTCAGTTGTATCACTGCCATCCTCTCCTATCTTCAAAATAAATTCTTGATTAAATCACTCATACTCTAAATTACTCATACCTTTGCTTCAGAGATATGAATAACTATATACAAAAAAGTAGTTTTATTTCGCCATAGGGATAACATTGTACCTCTCTGCCAATGTCACTTGAAACACCTCCCATGTCAAAACAATTTGACAGCAGATAAACAATTTAATAAACGTGCAACGATCTTAGCACAGTCCTTCAGCTAAGCATGTTTAACTCATGCTGCTAGTTTTCTGATCACAGTGCATAGAATCCAAATATAATAGAAAGGGGTGGCTTTCAAGGTAATGGTATATCCCTTGCTTAGAATCCAAATACTTTCATAAGCTTTGTCGTGCATCAATCTTTTTTTTTGTGGCAGGAGCAAAACCGTTCCCTGGTACAATGTCCATTGCCGGCAATGGATGCACCAAAACCGCCAAGGAGCTCAGTGTTATTGCACAATATATGAAGACCTGGAATTCTTCCAAAGCTTAAAATAAAAATAATGGAATTATTCTGACATTTCTGGACACCTGCATTAATACTGTATGACTAATAAAAGCATGTCAGTTGCATGGACTGAACCAGCGATCAACATGCGCCCAGAATGCACACTAGTAAAAATGCAGTCAAAGGAAGTAGTCTTCATTGCCTATAGGTCACTTCCAGTCAAAGGTTAAAGTTCAAAGACTGAATGATCAAAGTGCTCATTTTCTCAGTAGGACTATCTTCTGCTACGAGGATCACAAAATGGTGGCATCAACATGTGTCATCTTTAAAATAAAAGAAGAGCATTTATGGAAAACATATAAACATTCCTAGTCCATATTAGCAAGGTGCTGTAAGCAGAAACAATTCCTAGCCTAGACAGTAGCATGCAGTGGAAATATCAACCATTAAATAATTCTGTGGTGCTGTTAAATGATGACTGAGGAAAAAAGAAGAGAATATCAAGAATATTACTTCCAAATGTCATATACACTCCCAAACATACAAGCATTAGCAACTATGCCATTCAAAGAACAGTAACTTCCTACACTGATATCTTAAATAAGAGTTGGCAGAGTGGGCTTGGTTCACCTGATGCATTTTCAACCCTTTATATATACATACATACATATATACACACATGCATATATATATGTGTATATATAATTCATTCATTTATTTCTCAAGAATTAACACAAACTATAGCTGACAGAACTATGTAAAAATAACAGTCAACTATAAACCTCAAATCTTAAACCTGACAATAAGTCACACTAAGTTTTACATAACTGTGATTGAACAGAACATATTACAAAAAGTGTATTCTATGCCCATCTTTTCTATATGGTGCTCAATATTTAAGTATTTGTCAGTGAAATCTCTTCTTTTTAAACTCTCTCTTCCACACATCAGCCTGCAGTGTATGTGCTGTTACCAGATGCAAATATTAAGATTGCTAACAGAAGCCAAACTGACTGGTTATCTGTGACTCAAGTACTTAACTTGTAACATTGCACACCTAGAAAAGGTAGCCTCATGAACAGTATTTTTACTGTTCACAGATTTAGTATGTATAAGTAGGAGCAACCAATTCTAGTCTCACTGGAAAACATGATGTCATCAATACTATTACATGTAAAAAAAAAAATCTCCATTTTGATAGTGTTCTGTATATGTAAAAAAGATTGGACAGAGATGCAAGAGAGACAGAGGGGGTTTTTAAACTATGTACTGAAAGTCCGGGCCAAATATCAGTGAAAACACTTTCTACTTACAAGAAAATAAACAAACCCAAATCCAAAAGCAGTAAGGAGGTGCTGGTTGAAAAAGAACATTATCTTTTTTCACAAAAACCTACCTCCTGACAACAATAAAGCTTTATGCAAACCATTTCAGCTTGGATTTAGAAGAAAACTGTATCTGGGAGATTCTCCTCTGTCTTCAACACAACATGATCAACTCAGACTGAAATTGAACATGAAGTTCAGTGCAGAGTTGAAACAGACATTTGTTAGGACAGAATCTAGAAATATTTTTAGTTAGCAAAGATCAGGAATTTTGAAACAGGGCTCATGAGGACATCAGTTTGTAGCAAATAAGGCTGCATAACTCTGCTCATAGAATAAGTTGTTTAGTTGGGGCAGGGATGAAATGAGAGATTAAAAACTCTGTAATAAGCTAAATGCAGACAGACATGTTTACATGTCAGTATATCTCAAAGTGCCATTGTATCCCACTGTGCTCATACCCATTTGCTTCACATCAGTTCTCAAACATGCGCTATTTGCTCTCAGATAAAAAAAATCCAGGCACATACTGAAAATTTAAAAAAAAAATCCTCCAAATGCATATGTTAAGTGATGACAGCTTTCTTCCTGCCTCCTCAAAACACAGGGATTCAATTTCACTTTAAAGCTACACCAGTTCAATGGCTACCTGAAGACAGAAGAGGCAGAGCCACTCTGCATTCTCCCTCCTCATGTTCTTGTATTAGCACTGGCATTTGCTTCACCCAGTGGTTACCCTTGGACAGCTGACATCCTTGGAATTGTTTTCTCTCTCCTAACTGACCCAGCTTAAAGTGGTTCAACCAGTAGTTTAGATATGCAACACTTCAGTTGAAGCACATGGAGAAAAATCAACATGACAGATTCACCTTTTCCAAGGCCTTGCAAATCTTTTCAGGTGTACATTATGTTGAAGACAGTTCTTTTCCAAAGAGAGATGGTTAAACTTAGCAGATGAGCTACACTTCACATTCTAGTGCAACCCACCATTTCTCCAAATCCATTAAGAAAACACTGAAAATTTAAAGAACATGCCTTGGAAGTCTTGTTCTACATCTACAGAGAAAAAACAAACTTGTAACTGAGAAAAGGAGCAAGTAACACAAAACTAAAAGGAAAAACCCTCTAGCATTTAAGAAATCTTTTGTCCAATTGATACCAGGCATTCTTTATTTTTTAATTTAAGAATTTAATGTTAGGGGAGAAAGTCATGATTATGACCTCCTTTGTAATTAGTACTTAAAAGGGAAGTTAAACAGATGAAAACATTATGAAGCAAAACTGTATGAGTTATTTAAATGAAGTGACCTGCCTTCTGCCTCAGGTTGGTTTTCAGGTTGCTTTCAATTTGGGAGGGGAAAGGTTTTCTGACTTTCAGAAAACAGCCATTGTGTAGTTAACTTCAAAGTAATTAAATTACTTGTTCAGCAGACTTTAAGCAGCTTGATGGTTTTGAACCACAATAATAAAGCTACTTTCAGAGTCAGATAACCCACATTTCTTTTGATACTCATTTGGTGTTTTGCTTAACACAAACTGAATTTCATGAATAGGAAACCAAAGTAGTATTTGCGAACTATTCTTTTTGATAGACTTCAATCCTGAATCAAAATGAGACTAGTACAAATTCACAGTAGACAGAACATATTTTGATCACAACATAGCCAATAAATGAAACTTCACTTGTTTCTCTTTAAAAATAACTAGTAAGTGAAAATAAAAGTAGCTACTAAAAATTCTCCTAAAATTGCCAGTAAAGAGAAAGCAAACCTAGAAATGGATAAGTACTAGACACATTACAAGAGTGTGAAAACAGGAAGAAAAGAGAAACTGAATACTGAACAATCTGGCTAAGATGAAAAAACCAGTCTTGCAGGCAGTAGAATTATTATTCTTAGAGCAAACTTTAAAAACGACATAATACACAACTACACCATAAATTGTAGCAAATTTCTTAAATGCCTCTTAATCCCATGACATACAGCACTCCTCTTACTGTAACTGAAGTCACCTTGATATTATTAGTACATTATGAGAAACAGTTTCATTCTGTTAGATTACCATATATCAAAACCCATGGGTCTCAGTATTATGAAACTCTCAAGTTGTTCTTATTAAGGCATCCATGGCTTTAAGAATTTAAGGGTGAAGGCTTTGGCATTTGCTTCTCCAGTTATTAACTCCTACTGCCTCAAAATACATAGTCTCATTTCACGCAGCAGACAAAGTGTGTCCTGGGGTAGGGGAGGCAGTGAAAACAGAGTATCTTATGTTGGAGCCTTCAGTGAAAGGCAATAATGGGATCATGTCCTCCTGCACCACCCTCGCATACAGTATTATCTGCTCTAACACATCTCTTCCCAAAAAATATACGGGCTTCCCATAACCACAATTAATGCAGTATTTTCTAAGTCAAGCAAAGAAAGCACTGGCCAGGAAGAGAGGAGAGAAAAAAAAGCACAGCCTGACTCTACTTCCTCCTTTTTATTTTCCTGACCAGTGGAGCAGATAAGTACGTACAACCAACCCCAACTCTGGGAAGAGGATGAGAGATGTTGAGGCAAAAGAAAAGGATAAAGTCAGACACACAGTACACAAGAAAGGAAAAAAAACCAAACCAAAACACACAAAAAACCCCACCAACACAATACTAGCAGGGCAGACACTGTAGTAGCACATGTAACAATTCTAGGACACTTTTTTTTATCATGTACATGTAGAATATTATTACTATATTATTGACTATTAGTTCATAAGAGCCTTTCCTTTAAGTCAGCCAACTGACCCACATTGGAAATTCTGATTAACAGTTGAAATCTATTAAAACATACAACTGTTTACTAACACATAGGTATCTTTAATTGCTATAAAAGCTCTTGTTCATTAGGAACAAAAAAAAACCCCCTAAGTTTAGAGCTAAACCTGCTTTCATTAGGGATCTTCCCCAACCTCAAACTTAAGACTCTTAACGGACTAAAACAGTTTTCCAAGAACTTTCATTCAAATTCAGTTATACAACTTGAAATATATAAATCTGTGCTGTTTAAATTTCCATAAGGAATTGTTAAAACATGATAAATACAAAATCAGAGCAGAGTATCTCGGAAACAGGATTTCAATGACTTTTCAAAATTTAGAAAAAGTAGTTTAAGGCTTTGAATGCATTTATCCAACTTTCCTACATTTTAATTGTCTTCAGCCTGAAAAAAAAAAAATCTTTATAATTCCTGTTCCTAGTTAAACACTTACCATGATACCACCATTTTGTTTTCTTTGGATTCTTGTTACACGTTCTTACATAAAATGAATTATCTGGAGGTCGCCTCTGCAACAGAAGAAAAGACCTACAAATAATCAAATAATCCTCATATTGTAATACATGGGCTACTTAATGAGCTTACGAAAGGCTACCACGTGAATGCAGTGAAAATAAGGTAACAGGCAAGGCCAGACCTTTTTCAAGGAAAATCTCTTAAAGATCCAGTTAACAATTCTTATTGGAGATACTCCAAGCAAAAAGTTAATTAAAAATACTGAAGATTTTGGAGATAAAGGTAGAAATAAACTAACAAACAAAAAAAAGAAACAAAACACCCACAAAAGAAGAACAGCTGCTGTTCAAGAAGAAACCCAAATGAAATCCCTTTGCTGTTTGGAATGTAATTCTGACTTATTAGATCCAATTCATATCCATAACTCTCAGCCTGGAAGGGCTGAAAAAATGAATCTATATCTTAAATATCTATATCTGATAAATATTTCATATACTTCAGCTTTTTGTGTCATCATAACGCAAAACCAAAGTCATCGGATACAACACAAAACCACTGTGGGGATGTTTTTCAACCACACATGAGTAGGACTGATTGGGACAGGGCAAATAAGCATGCTTGGATAGCACAGATACACAAGTTCTGACCACATCTAACTTCCACAGATATCCCACTGCAAAAGGAATAGTCAAGAGTAAAAGGGTAGTCACTTTACAAAAAAGGTCTAAGATAGCAGTGTCACTCATCCACAACCAAAAAAGTAGCTTGGGACCACTTACTTCCCTGAAATGAAAATTATCAAGATCACTGAAATGGTACAGCTGCAAAGCTTTAAACGCCTGCAGTAAAGACATTTAAAGTAATTTTGCACTGCCTACAAAGGCAGGCTCAATCTACAAAGAATTGCTCTAAAAATTATTAAATTTACATTTAGTACAGCTAGAAGGGTTCCACTCAGTCCTTTTTTCCAATAATGATATCTAAGCAGGTTACGATGAAAACAGGGACAAAGGACAAAGTACTCATTGCACTGTTTATTTTGCAGTTCTAGCTTAGTATTTCTTCAGTAGTAGAAATGTAGATATAGTAGTTTCGCCTATTTTAGAATCTGAAAAAGGAAAAGTTTCACTTTGCAAAGTAGACATCCATTAACTTACACTTTTTTTACTCCAACAGTGCTAAAAAAAGCACATACCTTTTCTTTGCAGCTGGAAAGCATGCTAATAATGCTAAGACAAACAGATTGCACTGAGAGAGCTGGTGACCAGTCTTCAGTTAGAATGGATAAACAGATATGACCATTGCTATACACATGAGGATGAACTGGGATATTGTCTCCAGTAAACATGACCTAAAATAAAAAATTAAACAATTGTAGTTCATTGTCAACACTTTAAACAAGACTATTGTTTTTGATAAAACAATATCTTAGGAAATGCATCTGTCATTTTCACATACACTAAAAGATACACTTCATTAGTTTCATTCATTTCTGGAAGTTAATTGACAAGTAAAATAAAACAATGGAAATTAAATAGCTAGTGAAGACAAAGTTAAATAAATGGTTAATTGCACATGGGGTTCCACAAATACTTATACAGGATAGAAAAACGCAAAGCTAACAGTGTAAAGACAGACTAAACTTGCAGTCTCGAGTTTTTCAAGCCCTAAGTAACACAGTTGGCCAGCCAACACTATGGCATATGAAATAATCTACTATTTTATACACTAGGAAATAGAGATTCACAAATGAGTGTTTCTATAACCATGGACAAACTAGAAATCAAGTTCTTGATAACTCATCCAGGTTCCAGCATAAAGAGTAAAATGCATCAGTCTTATTAACTCTAAAGGACTTGTACAACAGAAGTATGTCACCATATTGGAAATATTTTTAGATCATTATTTCAAATGGAATATGGTTTTATTTGACGTGGATGAACATGGAAAAACAGCATTTAGAACCTTAACTCCTCTCTACTAACAGATAATACTACAGTTAAAAATAAAGGTTAGAAAAGCTATTTTGACAACTATTGCTCTTACATCAAGATTTGTCAACTGTATTTGGCTCAGGACAAGTGAAACTTTTGCAGCAGCATTAGCCTCCTGAGCTCCTTATCCTACATAACCACTATCATCTTTTATGCAATGATATAATAAATTGACACTTGTAACCAGAATACCCAGAAGCCTCTTAAGTGTTTCTCCTGAGTTATATAGATATATGTATGTGTATAAGTATGTATACTAACTAGGACCATGCAGCTGCTCTCACACTACCCCCCACATACACCTTCTGCCTGGGCAGAATCAGGAAAAAAGGAAAATTTTTGTCTTGAAAAAAACACAGTTTAGTAGAATAGCAAAAGGAAGAGAGAATAATGGTAATAATAACAGATACATAACAAGTGATGTACAACACAATTGCTCATCACCTGCAGAGACAGATACTCATCCCATTACCAAGTTGAGATCCCTGGTCCCGAGCCAATAACATGTTTATAAACTGAGCATGACCTTTTATGATACCAAACATCCCCCTTTGGTCAGCCTGGGCCAGCTGCCTGGCTATGCTTCCTCCCACCTTCTTGCACACCTGCTCACTAGTAGAGCGTGGGAAACAGAAAAAGTCCTTGATTTCTTAATACACTGATGTGATTAGTAGTGAGGCACTGGCACAGGCTGCCCAGGGAAGCTGTGGCTGCCCCATCCCTGGAGGTGTTCAAGGTCAGGCTGGATGGGGTCTTGGGCAGCCTGATCCAGAAGGATGTCCTTGCCTGTGGCAGAGGAGTAGGAACAAGATGATCTTTAAGGCTCCTTCTAACCCAAACTATTCTATGTTCTGTGATTCTATGTTTTTATTATCAGCATTATTCTGATACAGCAGCTGCTGTATGAAAAATTAAGTCTTTCCCAGACCAACTTATGCATTACCTGGCAATAGCTAAAAAAAATGTTTTATCAACATTATTCCCCTATTAAACACAAAATACAGCAGCTACTGAGAAGAAAATTAGCTCCATTCCAGACAAAACTAGAAAAACACAATACAATCCATCACTTAGGAAAGAAAAAAAGCAACACCATCATATAAGAAACTGAAATTAGAGAGCTTAATCTATTTGCCAAGTGGCAGATTGGTTTCTAAGGCAGCAGAAAAACTGGATGCAGAATGTTCTTTGATAGAACTTTGAAATGGTACTTCTCAAGCACTGAAGAAGCTTGCCTTCATAATTCACTAACATATTTAGCTTCTGAGGTCTTCCTTTTAGAGGCAAATCAAAACTAGGTATACTAGATAAGTAAAAGCATGTGCAGTATGACAATGTACATTAAAAGGCAGAAAACCACCAAGCGATTAAGCAGATGAAGTGTAAACTGTCAATTCACGGTAAGTAGATTTGCAGCAAATTATGACCCAGAGGTTTGTGATAAAGAATGAACCTACTGCACAGCAGTGTTTATATAATGAATTCTAGCCATCTACAACAATCAAGCACTTGGTACTTAAATTCTTTTTTTTCTGTGCTAAAATTCAGTGTACACATATAGATCTAATTTGCTGTTTTACAATAAACTGTATGGAGTCATACACACAGGCTGGGTAATGAGTACAAACAGGACCTACTCAAAATCAAATCAAAGTTGCTCCTCTCTTGTAGATCATTTATGAGTATTTCACTGCAAACCTGATGAGGTACAGAAATACAGATGACGAGTTTGTTCCTTAAAACTGAAAAGTCAGCATTCTAATTTTTATCACACTACACAAAAACATGCAGTGTTTATGGTTTAAGTGTCGCCCTCAGCATCATGATTCAGTTTCAACACCAGTGAGTGCAGTGTAAGAGATCACTTGTGGAACTTTTAGCTGAAACAGAAAGGACAACAGCTAGGGTACTCCTACTTTTCCTGGTCCTTTTTCAGAAAGGCAGGCTTGATAGCCAAACTACTCTTACCTGCCACATTTTTTAACATTCCCCTCAGGTAATGGAGGGATGGGATGGACAAAGTTCATTCTGCAGCCTAGCAGTATTGCTGCCCTTTCCATTCTTTAGGTTGCCATGAATGTACCATCGTGCCTCACATCTCAGTGATAACATCTAGATTTGCAGGCCTCTCAAACATGTCACCTATTTACAAAAATACCTACCACAAGCACAATATTTCTCCTGCTGTATTAACAACTGCAGCAAAGAAGATGCAAGACACCTAAAAAACAACTAGAAAAAAAGAGTTGGAATGAAAATGGAAGGGACAAAGCAGCAGTCTGTTGTTGACTCCTAGACCATGGTAAAGTGGATCTACTTTACCCCGTGTTGCTCTTTCATGTAAGTATCAACCTGAAAGAAGCCTCCAGTTCACATTGTTCTTCCATCTCCTATGAAACCAAGCAGACCAGCAGAGCCATTTTTAAAAGAAAAGGCATCTCCCCAGTGTGTTTAATAGAAATTAAAGCAACTAAGCCTCAACTTAGAACATATGGATGACGTTAATAATGAGTATGCATCACGCAGCTATAACGTTAAGTTAGTGTTAAGCAACAAGGAAAAAAGTAGTTACCTGAGGTGAATCAAAAGGATACCGACTACTGAACTTAAATAGGAGTTGAAATTTCTCCCCTTCATACAGTGTTCCCGGAGCACCTTCCATGTCTACAATCCACCTATGAAACAGCAAATAAAACTGTTAGTATTGTGGACTGACAAACTATAATTTTACTTATGGAGCTCAAGACTAATCAAACTGATTATCAATCACAGTCAAATCACTTAAACTGTCTATTAGTATCATAATGATCACAAAGGTGAACAACGCCAAGCATACATTTGAAAGAAGTAAGCTTGGTATTTTACATATAGGCATTGATATGGTGCTTTGAATTATACAAGCAATTATGACTTCAACTCCACAAAGACTCATCAGTTCAGAATAAAATAACTGTTAGTGTGAGACAACAAAGCTGAAGGAAAAGACCTGTTCCAGAGGTTACTCCAACACAAAAACAGATTTGGAAGGAAAAAAACAAGTACACATTCTCTTTCATGACACTTTTCTGTCAAAAAAATCATCAATACAGCTTATTAAAATAAGATCTGTATCCAAGAGGGAAGGGCAATGTTCCTCTTGCATTTGCATCTGTGAAAAACTAAGAAATTAAATGGTATTTAACCTGACAGGTATAGAATCAAAACTGAAAAAGTTGAGAGTATAAAAAGGAAAAAGGTCACAGAAAATTAAAAACAAAATAACAAAAAAGGAAAACTCCTCCATAGAAAACTGGTTGAATGACCGGGCCCAGAGAGTGGTGGTAAATGGTGTTAAATCCAGCTGGAGGACAGTGACAAGTGGGGTTCCCCAGGGCTCAGTGCTGAGTCCAGCCCTGTTCAATGTCTTTATCAAGGACCTGGATGAAGGCATTGAGCACACCCTTAGCAAGTTTGCAGATGACACTAAGCTGGGTGGAAGTGTCAATCTGCTGGAGGCTCTGCAAAGGGATCTAAACAGGCTGGACCGCTGGGCTGAGTCCAATGGCATGAAGTTTAACAAGGCCAAATGTCAGGTCCTGCACTTGGGGCACAACAACCCTATGCAGAGCTACAGACTGGGAGAGGTCTGTCTAGAAAGCTGCCTGGAGGAGAAGGACCTGGGGGTTTTGGTTGACATCCATCTGAACATGAGCCAGCAGTGTGCCCAGGTGGCCAAGAAGGCCAATGGCATCTGGGCTTGTATCAGAAACAGCATGACCAGCAGGTCCAGGGA
>WAAB01010962.1:110627-131453 GCA_013389865.1 Piaya cayana | reverse complement strand
ATGATCTGGTGGGTCTCTTCCAACCTGGTGATTCTATGATTCTATGAATTGCAACTCAAGAAAAACACCTCAATATATTACAATATTCTTTTTCCCCTACCTCTGCTTCTTCCATTATAACAACATGGAAGTAACTGACAGGTGGAGTTGGCAGAGGCAGGAGTGATTTTTATTGCACTTGGGTTTGGGTTGGGTTGTTGGGGGAGGGTTAATCCAGTCAAAACCAGATGTTTTGCATAACGTTCAGCGTATACAGCAATGCTGCTATTTAACTTCTGTTATTTTGGAGTTCTACTGGTTATCACTGAATGCCATCCTTTGCAGCACCACTTCCCTGTTTTTGCCTTTCACCCTTGATTTAGTTTTACACATTTGAGCAACATGATAAACTAAATATTCAGCAAGAGACTATAAAAATGCTCAGTGAAAATTTATATCTGACTAAAGTGAGGCAGTTGAGATTACAATGTGTTCAGAAAAAGCTGAAGTGTCCTCCAGCTGGCAGTCCAAACAATCTTGCTCCCAACCTCTCCACCTTCCCGTCATATATACTCTCCCTGTGTATTTAAGCTGAGAACAAATTTTATATCACACACTATCATTCTCTCTCCATTTTGGTTAGTTTAAATTTTGGGTAGGGCTGGGGCTTTTTTTGGTGGGGGCAATGGTGGTGGTGGTATTTTTTGTGAAAAACTGCTTCCTTACTGAACTGCCAGCTGCCACACACTTTGAGGAAAGAATCTTCAACAGCAACATGGTGATGCCTGTATAAACATTCCATATTTTAATTTTGGAACACTCATTCAATTTAATTCATCTGCACTCCAGACGGCTTATCATTTCTTACGCTCTCTGCTTTTACATTTGTGTATACATTGCTTCAACACTCTTCAGCTTTACTGGCCCCTGTAATCCAGAACCCCCACTTTCAAGTTTTTAAAATAGTTTCAATATATTAAGTAGAAGATAACTCTGCCAGGACTTTGCACCTTTTATGGTCAAGGAATCACTAGAACCCGGTGCTTCCTGTGTGCTTTACAGTTTAGCCATCTCAAATTTCTAATCTTTGTGTATTTCAAATAGATAATTGCTTAACACTTCAAATGACCCAGTTACATCATGGGATCAAATTATTTTATTCAACACCTTTCAAACCCAAGCTAGTATACTACACAAATCTTCACTGTATCAGTTCAAACTGCAACTTAATTAATGAATTCCGAACACACTACTTGACACCAAAAACCTACTTGTGACAGGAAGCTTCTGAAACACTGGTAATCTCAAAATCTAGCATAACAGTTCATACAAACTTTATTTGCAAGATATTGTAAGGCATCAAAATTGCACATAGCAGCAGAATAATGAGATAGTACTCTCTGAACAGAGACATCCTAAAAAAGAGGAAATCCACAAAAAAAAACCACCACCAACTTCCCCCCCCCTTTCCATCTCCTGGTACGCTGAAACTTTCACTTTTGTTGTTGGTGTTTAAATGAGTGAAAAAACACGTGCAATATTAGATCGAGTCCTTTTTACAGAAAATTTCAGTATTTTCCTTCCCAAAGAAACAAAAGCTGTAATTCAGCAATTATACAATAGTTTATTATTATGTGTATCAAATTCTGGAAAGTGCTACTTCAATTTGGTTTACTCATATTTATCTGCATGAAGTATCACCAAAAAAAAGCATCATTCAAAAAATAACAGCAGTGTTTAACTTCGTACTTAGAGGACCTCATGTAACACTGAGTGCCCCACCAAAAATGCAGATGTGAAGCTACATTAGAAGTCAGCTCTATGTTATGTTTTTAAATTGATCCATCAATCAATATTATAGTCCAGAACATACAGCCCAAGATTCATACCCTTATAAATGTTTCCATCTAAAAAATGTTAATGCAGTCTATATCTTTTGAATTTCAGTCCATTAGAAAAAGAGTTTAAATTAATACTAGAAACACCCCCTGTTCATGTAAATGGACAGAACACAAGATACTTAACCATGCTTCTTTTTCTGTTACATTAATGACAAAACTACAGCAGGAAGTCACAAACAAATGTACTGCAATAACTTCAGTCTTTAAGCAGTTTCCTCCACTTGCTTTAGAGAAAGAAGGCAATGGAAATTAACAGCTACAAAATATACTCAACAAATACTGCACAAACTCTAAACCAGCTACTCCATTATTTCAACAAGTCTACAGGGGTTTCAGAGGTTAGCAGCTATGAAAGACTTATTTTATTTTAAAATATGCAGAAGCTTTTATCAACTGACATTTAGTTAGACAGTAAAATGCCTAATAAAAACTTAATGAATTCACTATTCAGTTCCTGAGTGTCCAGCACATTGCAGTAATGTGCTCATTAAGCAGAACAATGTTTCGCTCCCTAGACTAAAAACAAAAATTCAGAAAGTTACTTGGAATAAGTGGTGGAAGTGGCATACAAAGAACTGGCATTACTTATGCTTTTCAGCTTAATAGCAAAAATTAAATAGTATATATACTTACTGTGTAATTGAATTTTGTACACTCTTTTCATTCAGGGTCATTCCTGGAGGTGGATCATTTTGCAATGCCAATAGTTCTTTTTGCAATCGCTTCTATAAAGAAATAGTATAGAATGTTTGAAATATTAAATGAAATTCAACAACAAACATGCACACAAAAATATATTTTGTCAACTATAAAAAAGTTAGAATAGTTTTATTTGAAAATTTAATTACAAAGTGATACTGAAAGGTGAGAGAGGGAAGATTCCTCTCCTAAAAATTAAACTGAAAAGTCACAGGCCTTAAACTTACTTCTTTGGTGAAATGCAGTAGTAGTTACATTTGCAATACTGCTGAGTAAAGAACTGCTGTTACAAAATACAGAGGCATCCATGACTTCGTACTATGACAAAGATGTCAATCAGACCTCTACACCTGACAAAAAACATGTCATATTCCCCTAACAGCATTAGCTCTATGATTAATTCTCTAGAATTTTAACAGCACAACTCTTCTTTCTCAAGATAATTTAAGACACTGCTATCTGGCATCCGTGCAAGCTTTTGTGTTGTTCTAAGTCATCCTGGAGCACAGAACACTAAAACTACAGGACATCAGAACACACATTATTTTATAACTGACCACATCTTAGAACCTACTGAGCTGTAGTGTTTAGAAAAGCATTGTATCAGTGGCTCAGGTAACACCACTTACCTACTCTGACAGGGATAAATCACTAACTGCAATCAGTTGCTTGCTTCTATAACAACTACCAGAACTGTTTCTTACTATCTATGCAGCTAGGGAAATTCAACCTCTGTGAAGTGCTATCATTGGCACAGCTTTCAGAGTGTATTTTCTCCATGTAAACAGTTATGCAATATGTTTTGTCATTCCCAAGCCATCTAGATAACGGGAAATTCAAGGCTTTCTCAATTCTTACTCTTTTTTCCTGCCAGCAATTTTAAAGTTTACTGCTAATCAGTCCACTTCCATCTTCAAAATGACCATATGCTCAAGAGGATAAAGAATACATGGTCTGTAAATTTAGTATCTAATTTTGATTGAATATAATTTTTTTTAAATGTAGATTTATCACACATCTGTAGCTGTTTTGACTAATTTTCCAAAGAATGTTTCTGGTGGTTAGCAGAACTTAAAAATCCACAGGGGAAGATAAAGGGCTCATTTATTAACACAGAAGTGATTCAGTATCTCATTTTATCTATGAAACAGAACTAAAATAAATTTAGACAGAAAACTCCTAAAGAAAAGGCCCTCATATGTTGACAGTTCACATTTTGAAATAACTTTGTTTCTATTGAGCAGCCCTGAAAACTTGCTTTGTGCTTCTATTTTGAAAGTTCCTACCTTGAACTCAGAGACACACTTTAAAGTCTTTTATTTGCAAGCAATTAAACAAATACGTTTTGAGATAAAATGTGATGTCACAAAAGACTTTCAAAGGCAGTTATAATTGGCATACAGATATAAACAAACTGCAAAAAGCAAAGCTGGCATTTTCTTCAGAAAGTTACATACATTGCTAACACAGTGAAAGACACACTAGATTCTTAGAGTTCATCTCTTGTTTTCTGCACAGTTTAGGAAAAATTCAGATTATAAACCAACAGTGTTCAACATCACTATTATTAAACTGCAAAAGAACAATTTTCCAAACCATTTTACAAATACTTAATTTGAGTGGCAGAGGTGTTTTCAAGTCAATTCCCTTTCTGACACTTTCCAAGACCATCAAAAATGCCTCAGTGGCAGTGAACCTGGTCACATTTTGTCATATAGATCACCATATACCGAAATATTTTAGAAGTTCGGAGATGAGAATGTTCTAGGATACAGAAAATTGAAACTCTTTCCCTTCAAGAATAGATTTGGAAACATTAGGTAAAAAAAAACAGTAAAGAACAAATGTATACAAAAACAACTATATAAGACCAACTATACACCTCTGTCTTCATAGAAGACCACAAAATCTAGTTTAAAATTAAATTTAAAACAGTTAAAGTACCAGTATTTGACCAAGCATAGTATCTTGGAATGAGGAAGTTTTGTTTCTTTTGTATCCTACCAATTATCCCAAATTACTGACACAAAGTATCCTGTCAATGGAGGCTTGTACCTTAGGTCCTTTTCTCCAGCAACAGTCTTTTTTTCAGCCTAATGCAGTCACAGCAACCCTTTTATCCATCTCACCAGTGCAAAAGATTCTCGCGATTGCTTTACAGCTTTTCACTTCTCCCATAATATTTATGGTTCCATCTAAAAGAAACAGTAACCCAAGGAGCCAAGAATAGGGGGAGGGGGGGAGTCTTAAAACATGTACTTGATCAGCAGAGTATTACTGAAGTGCTTTCTTCCTCTGATCTTAAAGTATTTGCCAACGTTGTTATGGAGGCCTGTCCATTAAACACAAATACAGACAACACATTGTTTCTCACCAGTTAGAATATATATTTTTTTTTTAAAGCATCCCAGAGAAATAACAGGAGATACTATTTACACATTGGATCAAAAATATCACAGTAAATAAAATCATAATTTTGAAGACAAAAGGAAGAAATTATCACTTCCAAGTTAGCCCTTTCAAACAAGCATCAATGTAGGTTCAGTTGGACTTGAATTTGCAGCTTTCAGTGAGAATATCAATTAAAAACCCCATCCACATAAAGCTGAAAAGAGCACATTCAGTAGAAAACAGATGAATAATATTAAGCAAAAGAAACTCAACAGTAAGTCCCTCTGAAAAGCAAGCTTATATCATTGCTAGTGTAGTAACAAAATAAAAAATTGGGCAAAGAAATGTATCACTTTGAAATAAGGGAATCCAGAAAGAAAACCTGAGTGTGAATACCTATTATACATAGAAAACTCCAGTGTGATTCTGATTAACAATAAGTTCCTAAGCACAGGGTGTTATATCCTTCAGCCTTACTGTAAGCACTCCAGCCTTATGACTCCCTGAAGTATCAGCTGTGTTCTCCACTATACTACGCCCTGACAGACTTCCCGTATCTCAACGCTGCTCCTCTTAAGGGTAAGGTGAGGCAGGGGGAAGGAAGAAAAAGGATCCCCAAACATCACTTCCCACAGTGAAGACAATCTCACCCCACAACTGCAGGTAATCAGGACACGAGACCAACAACTGCTATTAGAGATGGCACAGAATCTTTTAATTCTTATTCTCTCAGCTATACTGATTATCTTGGACAACATCTCTTACAATTAAAAGACAAAAATACCATTTCATGATAAATTCCTACAATTCTCCAGTCCCCATAATGACATGAACTCTGAAAGTGTTAAGATGGCTTAAGGAGAAAAAGTGCTTTTAAATATTTTGTAAGTATTATTCTAGCCACTAAAGATAGAAGCAAGGCAAAGTCTCTACACAAAGAGAAATCTCTCTATTACATCAACCAATATACATTTAAGATGCAATGCTTTTGTGAATACAAGCCCTTATTTGGCTTTCTTTCCATTAGAATAATAAAATATAGTATCTATTTTAAAACACTGCTATTCTATTAACCATGCCATACAAGTTAACCATATCTTATCTAAACAACATAGCTGGGTATCTTTAATATGCTTTCAGCAGACATTTTCAAAATTTCAGGGTTTTTATCAAGCATCAACTCAATTAATTCTGTACAGACTAAGAAACAGCTGCCTATAGCCCTTTCTAAAAGATATTCAAGAGTACTCAATAGCAACTGGAACAACATTGTAGAGAGCATCATGGCCTATTTACCAGAATTCACGTCAATAGTAAAAAAAAAAATTATAAGAGCACAGTTAACCACTATGTAGAAATCTTTTAATCACCCTCTTTATTCAAATGTTGGAAGGTATTGATCACCCTCATGGTGTAAAGTGTTCCTTTTATATCTTTCTGGAATACCTCATGTTCCAGTTTGTGTCTGTTGCCCCTTATTTTCCCCACTGTGGCTCCATTTACCCTAACACCCTCCCAGTAGGCTACTGCAGGCATCAGCAAGACCTTCCCTTTGCCTTCGCTTTTAAGGCTGAAGAAAACCAATCAGTCTCTATTTGTACGTCACGTAGTTCAGCCCCCAACAACCTTGGCAGAAGCCATCTGTGGGGCTCACTCCAGTACATCAACAACTTTGTTGTACCATGGCTCCCTGATGTCAGTACTCCAGATGTGTTCTCCAGTGCCAGCTACATGCTTGCACACACAGCCCAATAAGCAGCTACGGATATTTATACAGCGTGGAAGATACTTTTGAAAGATATTTTGAAGAACTATTTTTTCCCCCCTCTCCTTTACCACAACTAGAAATAATTTGTCCCATGTTGTGCCTCATTTATACATAAAACTAGATTATAAGGAGCCAGATATTGTTTAAAAGGAAAAACAAAAATCTCATACATTCAGGCCTTGAGGCCAGATTCATAAAGTTTAATTAGGAAACAGAGCTTCTAGTTACCATAGTAATTCAGAAAACATCTAAAGTTTAAATGCAACAACTTGAAATTAATTCCTCTTTAGCATTTACAATATTTGTACTAACTGACCAAAGTGGTTACAAAGAATGCTTATCTTCTCAGAGTAACTACAGTAGACTTCAGTCTTAGTGTATCATGCACATATCCAGAAACACACTCGTAGCTTTAAGGTAATTTGCTCCTGTACTCTACCGGGCCAAACATCTCCCCCTAATCAGACACCCAGTTGAAACAAGAGTGACTTTACTACAACCAAACTAGAACAGTGATACCTTGAGAAATGGTCTAAGTGGTTCATAAGGGAAAAAAAAAATTCCTCTGATTTATATTTTTGGTGTGCTTATTCAAACGTCATAATAATACAAATAAACATTTGCTAAACCTACTGACAGAAAGAGGGTTTTATGCTTAAATATTATCTTAATACAGCTTCCAACTAAGCCAAAACTAGCAGGTATCAAACTGGTAAAAACATGCACTATCTAGAGTGAAACAGAACAGAGTAGGAAGACCAGAAACCCAAGACTGGACAACACCACAATCCTTCAACTACAGGAATAACCACCTGCAACCAGGAGCGGAGAGTGAGTAATGACACAAACAGGAGTTTACACAACTATTTCCAAAAGGGTGGATGTCTTTGAAATCAAAATTACTTAATTCATCTACCTTTATAGGAAAGGATGATTCAAGGATGAAATCAAAGAACAAAGCTTAACTTCGTTCCAAGAGAAAGTTTATTCAAGCATTTGGGAAATGACTGACACAGCAATGGCTTTTGTTCTGTTGCTAGTTCTGTCAAATAGGATTTGTGCAACCCCTTCAGTCATCCTCCACAGATTTTCTAAAGTGTCAAGCTCATAAAACTTCTGAAAGCATATGGAGCAACAAACACAAAATTAACTGAGTGTCAGTAGAGTAAAATTCTTGCCAGCTCCCCAAGCAGCTAACAACCACCTCTGTCACTGCAATCCTGATAGGCAGCACTGTCTGTCATGGTTCAAGTTAAATATTTCTCTGAGGCTAATAGCTTCTAGCACCTTTGGTAAGAGAAAATACACATGCTTTCTCCAAACCAACACATACCTTACTTGGCCACCTCTGGAATTGGTGTGGTAACATCTCAAATGTCACAGCTGAGTTTTCACTCATGCTGATTCCCAGTGAACTATATGAAGAAGGCAAGGCAAAGGCATGAAGGCCAATGGCATCTTGGCCTGTATCAGAAATGGTATGACCAGCAGGTCCAGGGAGGTTATTCTCCCTCTGTACTTGGCACTGGTGAGACCACACCTCAAATACTGTGTTCAGTTCTGGGCCCCTCACCACAAGAAGGATGTTGAAGCTCTGGAGCTAGTGGAGAGAAGAGCAACAAAGCTGGTGAAGGGACTGGAGAACAAGTCTTATGAGGAGTGACTGAGAGAGCTGTGGTTGAGGGGAGACCTCATTGCTCTCTATAATTACCTGAAAGGAGGTTGTAGAGAGGAGAGTGATGGCCTCTTCTCCCAAGTGACAGGGGACAGGACAAGAGGAAATGGCCTCAAACTCCACCAGGGGAGATTCAGGCTGAACATCAGGAAAAAATTCTTCACTGAAAGGGTCATTTGGCAATGGAACAGTCTGCCCAGGGAGGTGGTAGACTAGTCTTCCCTGGAGGTGTTTAAGGTGCGGGTGGATGAGGTGCTAAGGGGCATGGTTTAGAGATTGGTGGGAATGGTTGGACTCCAGTGGGTCTCTTCCAACCTGGTGATTCTATGATTCTAAGCATATAAAAAGACACAATATGTAAAAAGAGGGAGAGGGTAGCAATTTAGGACAGGAGGACATTTGGAGGCTGGCAACATGAATACTTCAGAATGCACCTCCCAGAATCAGACTGGTTACTGTGCACCACTGAGCTAGATACTATATATCACACAAATGCTTAATAATACATACATATTATCTCACTGGTCTGTTCCTGTCAGCTACCTCAAAAGGCAATGACCTGTATTTAAAGCGTATGACAATATCACCATCACATTCCCCAAAACCAAGGATCTTTTTACTGATTCTACCACAAACAGGGATCACACCCATGGACACACAGGCAAATAAGGTTTTAACCACAATCCCCCACAATGCAACAGTGCAGTCAAAAGTATTTTCCTTCCCCACCATGAAAATCTACCTAGCTCTTGTAAGTATGTGAAAATTACCTTCCTAAATGCCTTTAAAAAGGAGTATCACAATATCAAATGTATATTCTAAGAATTTTCAGTATAAGCTCATTGTCAGAACAGCTTTGCCCCTCCCTTGGAAAACTGGAGCCTAGAGAGTTAAACAAAAACACATGTGCAGTGCAAAAGCAAGGTACCCTTAGTTATAGTGGTCACTACCACCAAATACTAATTATGTACATACAGCCACAGATACTGAGATAGCCAATGAAACAGTTTGTTAGACTTTATAATAGCAGTGGGCAAAGCATACATACATACATACACACACTGTTACATCGGTTCTGTTGATTAGCAGTAAAATATTAACGTCATAATCCAATCAAGTCTGACTGTGTGCCCATACTACTGGCTTATTGTCTCCTCAGAGCTGAAAACATAAGCTTTAGAAAGGTAAATGAGATAAAAAAATTAAAATCAATTATAAGATCAATGCATATACTCAATTATTTCATCTTTGCAATTCTTTAAGGTTCCACTTCTTGCCATTTCAGAAATGCTGCACAAGGTGTGCAGGGTTTTGAATGGGTAATATCTTAAATGGGTAAACGAAATTATGAGCTATCTTAGTCAAATACTTTACCTAGAAAGAAGCCTTATTAGAGACCTGAAAGTCTATTTTGGAGAATTTCTATTCATTTATTTTATTTTAGAGAAAGAAAGGAAGAGAGATTACAGTTGAGCTGATTAAACCAAAGGAGATTCAGTACAAGACAGGATATATTAATGGTGGTGGTAAGAATCTGACAGAAAACAGCTGGGGCAAAGGCAATTTCTCCTCTACCAGCAGAGCAGAAACATAAGTAGAGGGAAAAGCAGAAAATGGGCAGTTTCCACTCATTGCTGCTGGAGGAAATGTTCCATCATCACATCTTCTTTCACCACTAAAACAAGTTGTGATGGGCGATTAAACTGGAATGTGGTAGCCTTCTCCCCTGGAGTGGTAGGAACTCTGCTAGCCAAGGTCAGTTAAGGAGTATCCTGACAGGAAGAAACCGAAATACGGAGTAGCAATTTTACAGATAAGGAGCGTCCAAAACCTCTGCACTTGAATTTTGTTAGGAACCTCCTATTTCCATGCACTCAAATTCCCTTTTCTTTGTTGTGATGATGTAAGAAAGGAGTACATACCCCTCCAAAGGCCAAGCCTTCCTAGACACTGAAAACTCAAATCTTAATCTATCTTGGAAAATCAGAAAAGGAAGAAAAAAACAACACATAAATAGTTAAAAGTTAAAAATCAGTCCCACAGGGGCTCCATTCTTATATTTTATGCCTGCAAAAACACTGCACCCTAGGGAGATCTCACAATATTTCTTCGGTACCTACCAATGTTCTCTTCCACACTCAAAGATTTAAACATACCCAGCATACTCTTAGCACAAAGGCACTGTCAATCCTATGTTGAAGTCCTAGTAAAGAATTTAAAATTTCACTTACAAACTACAGCCTGTCGCCCTCCTCCCCCATTCAAATACATACAAAATGTTTCACAAAAGAACATCCTTTTTGTTCTAAAGAAATTTTTGCATATAGGAGACAGCCATTCTTTCAAGCAGTCGGTCACTGAAAGGAGGCAGAGTAACCTTGCACCAGAACAGGAAAAGTTAACAGGCTGCAACAGAGTTGTTACACCACCACCATGTTGTTTGGCAAGCAACACTCTTACTAGTCTGTTACTATAACCCACTAGCCTGAGAGAGTAAGACCAGTAACAACGCTATTTTCAGTGTTTTGGTTCTTCCATTCACACATTTCTTACTGAAAAGCATCTTAAATTCAGAACACCAAGTCCTAAACACTGGGCAGATGTCCTATTTTTCTAACAGAATTCCTCTACAGAAAATCATTTTTAACAGTGTAAGTACTACTGGGACAGATTGGATGTTACTCTCTAATTAGAAACTCAACTTCAAATACTAAAAAGCTCTCAAACACAAGAGAAACAAGGTAAAGATTAAAACCAGTGATGATTAAGACAACATAAACTGCTACAGTCCATCTTGCTGCTAAAGAAATTTAAAGAAAAGATGAAACAGTTCCTACAAATTAAAAACCCCTTTGTTTCTCAACCGATCTGGTGATTCAAGAAAGCTCCTGGAGAGTATATCCCATTATTCAGGTGAAATCATTTGGCTCAGACTCCCAAACTCACTTGCTTATCACAATCCTGGGTCATTTTTCCCTAATCAAATTTCTAATGGTAACACTTCAATCAAAGCCCAGAGGAGGAAAGAAAGATAACTGACTGGATGTGCCCAGGTAAATCTTCAGCAGGGCACACAACAAAACAGCTTCACAAAGCACATCAAAAGATTAAAAAAAAAAAACCAGGATTTGAATTTGAAGAATTGTTTTTCAGTTTTAGCTATTTTTGGCTGAATATCAGGTTTTCAATCTGTACTGAGAATGCAGAAGCAGATTAGTCTCCTCCTTCTCATTTCTAATAAAACATGTTAACATCTGGCAACCCAGTTTCTAGTGTTGTGTTCTCAGACCAATGCATACTCTAGGTCCTGACTGTCAGGCATTTTGCACATTTCTCTCTTTTCAAAGGAAACACAAGAAAACGTATGAATCTTTTAAGAAGCTACTTAGAAGTAAGATTCCACTACTAGTTTCTTGCTTTTCTAAGCATTTAAAAATTTCATTAGGTTATGGATTGGAGGGGCAAGGGATTGAGGACTGTCAGTTTCTCTATTCCATAACAGAATGATGTCTTCACATGCTCCAAGATACTCTAAAATATTTGACCAGAAGGTCAAAGCAACACAGTCCTCTTCTAAAGGGAATAAAATGCTTGACTTAAACTCACTAAGAAACAAGATCAACCTGAAATCAGAACTACAACATAATTAAAAGATAAACGATTAACCACACAAACACACAAAACACACCGTACTCCACAGTCTGAAAAGCTTTTTCCCCCAGATAACCAAATTTTGTACAATGAATCAGTAATTTTAAAACAAAGTGAAATCCACTAACGAAGAAAAAAATTAAACTGACAGCTAGTCATCTGCTTTATAAATGCAGTCATCAAATTACCAACGCCCAGCACAAGCTTCACACAGTACTAAGAAGTCAAACATAAATAATTTCATCTCTTGAAGACAAAAGTCTAGTATTATTTTAACTGCTTCAGTTAAAACAATTAATTTAAGACAATATCAAGGGCTGGCACAATGAGGGCAACAGTAAGTCTACCAAGGAGTTTCTCATTCTTATAAAAACCATTCCAAAGGTTGATAACCAAGACAGAATGCTTTAATCTGGGGGGGGGGGAAACGCCTTTTGGAAAGAAAAGTCAAAATATTGGAAGCTGTAAACCGTAACAAGATTTAAATACTCATCAAATTCATATCCCTAAATATGATGGGGAGAGAATTTCTAACTTAGGAAACCTCAATCCATTCAGGGTCCTTGTTTTTTCTCATTATTGGCCACTCATTTCTTATAAAGAAATAATTCTATAGGAACGAGTAGCATCAAAATCTACAAAGTAATGAAATTCCAGCAGACTTTTAGAGAAAATATTTGCTATATTCTAGTAAATTATTATCAACAGTTATTGATATGTAAAGGGATTTTTTTCTTTAGGCTGATCGAGTAGCCTTGTTTACTTAAGTTGAATAAAATAGATAACAGGCAACTTTGTATTTGTAATCACCCAAGGAGAAACAGAATTATTTTTAACACTGTACGAAAGGATGAATAGCTAGAATTTTCCATCAGATCGTTAATCATCAAAAATAAGGTGTCCCACATTCCTGCTCTACCACTGTTAACTTCTGCCCTTTTTTTCCTAACACACGAACACTGCTCCCAAGGAGGAAAATCACAGGGTTCCCTCTCCTCTTCCCCTGCCACTTCAGATTGGTATCTGCTTCTCATTCCAGTGATTAAGGTCACCTCAGAGGAAAAACAAACAAAAAACAAAGGAAAAAGCTGCAAAAGCTGGCACAGATTCCACAATATCTTTTCAAAGCCCTCAAATACATAGAGTGGGCAGAAGACAGGCTGCCTGACCTTCATTCTATCACTCAAGATTGCTTCCTGGATCTTTTTTTCAATAAAATATTTAACCTATTTACAAATGAAATCGCAACAGGTTTAAATGAACGTGTAATATTGCCTCTTCCTCCCTTCAAAAGGCAAAAACCCCAACCCCCAGCTAACAGTTCTTCTGCAGTCCCTTCACTACTTCAAAACCATGCAAGATGTACAAAATTTTCAGTTCCAATTATCAAGCAAAATACCTTCATCATCTCCCCAGTACTTTAGCCTGTAAACTCCTTTAAAATTAGTTGGTTGTAAACCAAGGCTATGCAAGACACACAATCATTACATCAAACATCTGTATTTGCTGAATACAAATGTAAGTTATCAGTAAGATCAATGGAAGTTGTGCCTTCTCTCTTTCATATTAACAGGGGTAATTTAATCACAGTCTCCGGGGAGTTCTCACCAGCATAGTCTATACCCATCTATTATATACTGAAGATCCTTTAGTCTGAAGGTAGAATTTTGAGCAAACAATTACACAAAGTCCTTGATCACCAAGCTTCACACATCGCTTGAGCTAAACTGTTTCAGCTTACTAATTACAATCTCACAGAACTTTCCAAGCAAGAGGCACAAGACAACATTCTCTGGCTTTTGCAAGTCTATTGTTTTCTCTTTTCCCATTCTTAGAGCTTGCACAGCTAGACCTAAAAGCAAGTACAAAAAGTTATTTACAACCAACTGGAATAACTATACTTTACAATAAATCCGTCTGCTTTTATCTTCCCGATTTAAGTAATATACATATTCATCAGATAATGTTCCATGCAACAGAAGGAAAACAATCATGGTTTTCTATGTTTTAGCTGTAGAGTTGGTCTATTTGGAAGAAAGATCTGCTGACATCGCTCAGGGACATTGGTTTCAGTAAACTAATCTGCCACCTCTTTCTTTCTCAGATGTGAGTTCTTCCATTCCAGCTCAAAAATTTTGCAGTTGTTGCACAGCAAAGTGTTTCCCAAAATTCTGTTTACGCAAGCAGATACAAAAATCAGTAGGTGAGACTCCCTACAGCCCAATTTTGATTTTATTTATCTTTACTGATTTAAAAGACTATACATTTATAAACTTCACTTGATATTCAACACAATTAACAAGTTTATTAATAAAATCCCAAGATAAAACTAACTCATCTTGGTAACATAACTATAAATTTTGCATTGATCTTATTCTAACAAAGCATGGCTAGATGTCCAAACTTATATGCCATACATCAGTACAGACTGATAACTGAAGGTCACAAAGGACTAACAACCTCTTAGTGGAGGAGAAATGTTTTATACTCTCCATTCATTCTGGTATCAATTATGGTACTTCTATTTTTCAGCTTAAAAAAAAAAAGACATTTTAATCTTCAACTGTATTTCACCAATGGCACTACTAAATACTTCAAGTTCTTATTAATTACCAAGAATTTCACTGGTTTTATATCCTCAAATTAGTTATGTAATTATAGTAGCCATTGATTTTTCCTTTATTTTTTAAAGTTTTTTTTTGAAATAACACAAATGGCATCCTGTACTGTGACACTCAGAAGTACAGAACACACATGCATCATCACTGAAGTTCCAGTTAACCAAAAGCTTTCCTCACTTAAAGTTGGGTTTGTTGGGGTTTTTTTTTTCCAAAGATATATTATAAATAGTTTAGATTTTTTTTCCTGGACAATGCTGTAAAGAGAAAACTAGTTCAAAATGATTATGGAAAAATACTTGCCCATATTGCAGAAAAATTAAGCAATAAACAATTGTTTTATGAACAGCTGGAAATACAAAACTTGCACTAAGACTAGAAGAGCAGGTAAAGAATGGAACAAAGAAAGTTTAATCAAATATGGGAATATCCAGGGTATAACATTTTCCTATAATGTTATTACAAAGATACCTCACTAGCTGAAAACACTGGGGTGACACTTGGGGGAAGCTTTTGTATTGCTACTGGCTTCCATTTTGCAAGAAAAGCTTCTGGTGACCTCAGACTAGCAGAACTTCTGCATTGTCACCTAATGCAACTATTTTAATAAATGCCTGTTTACAAATACATTTTGAAAAAAAACTGTTGCTACAGCAAAACTTTTCAAGCAGCACTTTTTATCATTAACTGTGCATGTATTTTGATAGCGTCCCACAAACAGGCAGTTTTCAAGGGCAAAAGAATCCTGATAACATACATATGGTGAAGGCTAACATTCTACGCTCTTTACTAAAGCTGCGTATGCGATTAATTGCATTAGCTTTGTATTTAATCAGATTTAAATATCTACATTTATAAATCTCAAGTGTCTAAAGAAAAGACCAGAGGTTATTTTGTTAATAAAATGCAAACATAAAACTGGTCCCACAGAAATTATTGTGAAAGCTGTTTAAACATGCCCAGTCATAATTCAGGGTTTAAAGTAACTGGGTATTAAAACTCAAATGAGGGGAAAGGCAAGTGGTAGTAGTTAAAATGTCAGCACTATGAATAAAGCCAATCTTCTGAGTTTAAGATGCAAACAGTTGGTATCTGCGGGTTGAGGGAAAGGCCTTAATTATCTTACACCTTGTACATCAATGATGTATTTTCCATACACTTTCAACTGAACTTCCTGGGTCCTAGTTTTCACCTGCTCTTCTGTTCTAAATGCAAGAACTGTTTACTGCTTATTTACCACATTTTTATGTTATCTGTAGCTTTAAGATTTCAGTTTACTGAAGGTGCTATACTAAATTTTCTAAAGTAAATTCCTTCTGTTCGCTTTCCGCACAACCTTGGGTTTTTCCTTCAAGGTTTGTTTGGGGGATTTGTTTGGTTGGTTTTAAGCAAATGAGAATTTCTTTTTTCTTAAAAGTTACACAGACCAGATTTAAACCAATCAAGCAATGTCAAATTAGTCCCTACTTTGGACAACACAGTGATTAGAAAACAAGACACAGGATTTTTTCAACACTGGCTTCTATTTTCTGAAAGAAAAGGATAACAGAAAACTACCACTAAAGAATGTCCACACAGACAAAGATGACAATATATTTAAATTACACATGTAAAGGCTCATACTCCCAAGTTTTACAAGTTAGTGTGCATCAACTGAAGGGCAGTGGCTCTTCAGGTTAATGTTCATTGCCATTAGCAAAAAGAGGCGATTTATTAGTTTCCAAACTTTCCTAGTAAGCTAACTTAGAACAGGCTGATCAGATAACTCTAGCTTTAACTTAATCAGAGAAATCTCAGTGGATCTGTAAAAATAAGATGTAATTAATCTAGGGCATCATACATTGCTATATAAATTACGGCAGTTTAGCAAGTGACTAAAACTTATTTGATCTGCCAATATAACATTTATATCTGAAATATAAGTAATATTGCCATAATGGTATGGTGATAGTTTACTGGTATAGTTAGAGACTGTAATCAGTTGCACAAATGTTTCGTGAAACCCTGGCTATTTAAAAACACTGTACATGATCAGGAAAAAAAGGACACCTACTTTTTATGTCAGGCAACTTACATATTAAATGTCAGCACTAATAATAATATATTAAAATATTCTCAACCAAAACCCACTTAAAATTATATACAACAGTTTCCTTTGTAATTTTTTTTTCACACTGAAAAGTTAATTCATGGAAGAGTTGTAGCTTGAAATCTTGCTCACCTGGGAAAGTGTCAACTATCAAGAAAATTACTAGTTTTTTTTTTACTAATTTTCTGTTTAGGCCTCCTGTTTATTAAAAGAAAAAAACAAACCCTTTTCCTATTTCCTAAACTACATTACTAAATTAAGAACTTACTAAATTTAGGAAAAGTGATCAGAAAATTATACAACTAGCAACATATGGATAAAGAAGCTCCATAAATTTCCTCGAATCTCCTCCTTAAAAGACAACAGAACACCATTTTAATAAAAGTGTAATCTTACAGCTGGTATTTCTAAAATGAGAGCAATTACAACATTACAGTTTCCGTAGCTGTATTTTCAGGAAGTGAGTACCGCCTCTTACTTTTAGGCAAGATTTGCCATTCACATATCTTAAGCAAACTCATTTAATCTGTAATCATTATTTCCCCTTTACAGAGGGAGCAACAGGAATGAGGGTGAGGCAAACTGTAGAAGGTCATTTACCAGCCAGAGACAGCAACACAACACAGGTTTACGACGTCCCACGGAGTGCCTCCTTCAAGTTCCACAGCTGTCATTTTCCTATAGTTTTCACAGTTTTATAAAAGATACTACTTAATTATTGCTTCTATTTCGCAGTTACATTTGTGGAAGTCAGAACATTAAGAGAAGAGCTTTACAAAAATGCATTTGCCAAACAGAGCTGATAAAACAAAGGCAGATCAGAACTACTGCTAAATGAAGAACAGTCTGTACAGTATGTTTAAGTTCTAGATCCAATTTTATTTCAATAACCCAGACAGACACACCATGGTTTCTTTATGCCTCTAGACTTCAAGAGCAGAATTTTTACTCCATAAAGTGCAATCCTTTGACATTTTGACTCTTTTTAGCTATGCTAAATCCAGGCTACGAGGAAAACAAAACTCACTTCATCCAGTTTGTTCACTCTTTGTCAGCTGTTCCACTAGTAGTAACAAAAAAATGTACGTTTAACTAGACCAAAACGAAAACAAAGAGAAGAAATGAAGCAGCAATTTAAGAAAAAAACTGAGTAGTGCTATACCGTCCAGATCTAAATACAAAACGGAAAACTGTAAAAATTCAAGGAAATGCAAAGCAGTTGAAGGTTAAACAAGACAGGGGCCGTGCCACAAATGCCAGCGATCTTTTATCATGCCCCAGTCACAATAGATCACTACCGACTCGGGCAGCACAAGGGGAAAGCGATCCATCCTTACAGAGCAATTTTTGTAGCTATTATTTAACTCACTCGCAGGAAATACGAATAAATAATTCAGCTAGAAATACTTGTCAAGCACCAGGACGTTTCATGCTACCATACCTACAGCAACACCATCCATCCAAGCAAAGCCGGACATTACCTGCCCGCAGGACTGATACCACAGGACAACTTCATTTATAGAAAAATGTGAAAGAGAGAAAAGATGGGCTTCTATCTCTACAGCTTGGGATAAAACCCGCCTGCCTCAGGACCTTGTGCCAAAGAATTACTCTGTGGTAGCTCAAGAACCGCCCGGAAAGAGGGAGTTGCGGGTCATACCCTTCGGCACCGAGCGGGGATCTCCGGGACTCGCCGCCCCCTCCCCGGGCGGCCAGCGAATTCCCGGCCCCCTCGAGCCCCCTCTCGCCTCTCCAGGTCGCGGGGGCTCCGCTGACCACACCCTCGGTGCAGCCTGGGCCCGGCCTCGCCCCTAAACGTTCTCCTTTCACACCTCCACCGGCTCGGCTCCGTCCCGGCTCTCCCCCGCCGCGCCGAGCGGCTCCTTCCCCCTTCGGCCGCCCCAACACCCCTCCAGAGGCCGCCCCGCCCGCCCCACCAAGCACACAGCCCGGGAGAACGGCTCCGGGCAGGCGCCGCCCCGGCTCCGCCGCAGGCCCCTCACCTGCATAGACGCCATGATGAGCCCGGCCCTCCCCCTCCCCTCCGCGCCGCCGGCCGCGCGCCGCCGAGACGCAGTGCCGCCCGCCCCGGGCACGTAACCGCCCCGCGGCCCGAGCGCGCGTGCGCGGGTGGGGGGGCGGGGCCGGCGCCGTCCTGGGCGGAGCGCGGAGCCTGTTAACCCTGTAGGGCCCGTGCTGGAGCTTTATAGAATCATAGAATAACCACGTGTGAAGAGACCCATTGGATCATCGANCCAGCTCCCTCCTCTCCACAACCTCCTTTCAGGTAGTTGTAGAGAGCAATGAGGTCTCCTCTCAGCCTCCTCTTCTCCAGGCTAAACAACCCCAGCTCTCTCAGCTGATCTTCATAAGGCCTGTTCTCCAGCCCCTTCACCAGCTTTGTTGCTCTTCTCTGGACTCGCTCCAGAACCTCAACATCCTTCTTGTATTTAGAAAGCGAGCAGCCTTCATCAGCCCAGGGGAGCGATCTCAACCAGTCGTGTGCGACGGGGCAAGAACGAGTGTTTCCCGCTTACAGGCCTATGCACACATTTTCCCAGAAATCTTATGCATATTCTATTACTTCCCAAAAAATAATTTTAATGTTGTTATGAAACCACACAACAGGCAAAACTCCAACTAATTTGGAGCCGGCTCAGCTCTCTGCTTGACCCCACCTTTAAATAAGAAGAAAACACCAAACAGAGGTGGTTGCAGAAGAGACATCTGTTCCACACAGATCACACTGCGCACAAGACCTGAACATCTTCAAAGAATGGACAGTGTCTGCAAAACCACTGTTTTAAAGAAAACACACTGTCAGAAGGATATTCTGTGTGACACTGTTTATAGAAGCAGAAACATCATAACAAAGCCTGTGCAGAACCTCCCTACATTTAATAAGTGGCCTAAAAACTTTACTGTTACTACACTGGTGTAGATTCCTAACCTGGAAGTACCACATAGCTCAGGAAGTCCTTACTCCTGCACAGCTTGATACCAGCAGTAACGTAAGCAAGATATAGCAACACATGTTCACTTACAGAAGTGCAGTGGAACTACACCTGGTTACACCAGAATAAACAACCTCACTTGCACGTTGCAATGCCGTGAGCATCCATGCACATTCCTCAGCACTGTTCAAGACAGCATTTCATAGAAAGAGAAGGGCTACAACAGTAACATTTCATCTACTCCTTTGTACAACATAAACTTTTTTTAGTAGAATCATAGAACAGTTTGGGTTGGAAGGGACCTTAAAGATAATCCAGTTCCAACCCCCCTGCGATGAGCAGGGACACCTCCCACGGAATCAGGCTGCCCAAGGCCTCATCCAGCCTGGCCTTGAAATCAGAGCCAAGCTTCTCCTACGCCACACTGGGGAAACTTATCTCTACTTTAGCTCAAATAAAAATATTCCAGTTTTTGTAACAGCAACTACTTCTTGTATCAGCCCTGCTCCCTCACCTCTGGCAGCAGGATGGCCATCTCGGTGGGATGGCTATTGTTGAGGGAGGGGGTTCCACCCAGCATCCCTGTTTGTAAAGATTTTTAGATCTGCCCATGCAGCATCTTTAGGGGGTTTGGTCAATACCAGCTGTGCACTTTAAGGAGTTCCTTGGTCCCCCCTCATGGCTGGTGTGTCCTGGCAGGAGGGCCATGATAAGAGAAATAGTTACTATTACAAAAATTGCTAAAGTAGAGTTGTTTCATCTAAGTCATTATATTTTTTTGAAAGTTAGATAGAATGTCCTTCTGATAGCATGTTTTCTTTCAAGCAGTGTATTTTCAGGCACTGTTCAGTCTTGTGTGAATTAAGACCAGTGCTGAACAGATGTCTCCTCTTCTGTAATCACCTCTGTTTGCAGTCTTTCCCTATCTCAAAGGCAAGGTCAAGCAGAGAGCTGGAACCAGCTCCAAATTAGCAAAAGTTTTAACTCTTGTGAAGTTCACAATAACATTAAAATTAGTCTTTGGGAAGTGATAGAATATGCATAAGATATCTGGGAAAATGTGTACATATGCCTGTAAGTGGGCAATAAATTCTATAACCA